>OVBE01005082.1:0-22434 GCA_900406425.1 Iberis pinnata | reverse complement strand
TACGGGCTACAACAAGACACGCGAGACTCGTGAACGTGAGAGGCGAGTAATGGGCTGTTGAAGAAGCCCATCGCAGGCAAAGCATCGAGTGGGCTGCCTAAACTCGCCAAGAAGCCCAGGTCGCGATGACTGACGGAAGGGGTCGAGTCGACGGTTACGGGAAGTTTAAAAGAGTGTAACCGCGGATCAAGAGCATTGAAGGCACATTGAGTGCGAGGGATATCAGGGCTAGCCGTAAAGAGAGCCCTATAAGTAGTCTAGGCAATGGTCTGGAGAGGGGACCGAAAAACTTCTGTAAAACTTTTGTATTCTTGAGAGTAGACTTGTAACACTTAAGAGAATATTGTAATCAAACACATTTGGGAATAAAAATTATCTTTTATTTACACTTATTCAATCGAATTGGGTGTGAGGGAAATCTTGCTCTCACAATGATAATTTCAAAAACTTTAAATAAACTTTTATTTAATATTTTTATGAGTTTTGATATATTTTGTATGTATAATTATTACTGATAATTAAATCTAGTGAATACTCAAACCTATATTGATTTAACCAAAAGGTACTAGTAGTATAATTATAAAATATAACCCTAAAAAGTTAATTCTCTGAGGTTAATCTCTCAAATTTTACTCACTAAACACAACCCTACCATAAATCATAGTCTATAATCCAAAACCAGAGAAAACATAATATTTGATTTGCATAAAAAAAACTTAAATCGAAACAAGGAACTAAACAAAGCTAAAACAGATTTTTGATCGAAAAACTTACCAGAAATCTAATGAAGGCGAGAGTGAAAGAGATTCGATTGAAGAAATTAAAAGCTAGGGATTTTTTTGCTCGACTAAAGCTTGTCTATCAATATTAATTTTTAAAAATTAAATTTTATAAATCAAAATTATGGTAGTTTAGTTATGGATAACCATTAATCCATTTAACTTAATTCATTTTAATTCAATTCAATATAATTCATTAACCAATTAGATCTATAAAAACATTAGAAACCAAAATTTGAACCTATTTAGTCAATAAGTTGGTTTGGATTAGATTGACCCAATAACATTTAACAATTTTTGACACCCTAATCATAGAATACATCAATCTTAGCACTAGGACAAAATTTCCCTGATCACTCTAATATATAATGCCTTTTTCATCATATAGATGTTTTGGCTCGAAACTATAATGTTTTAATTTTCTATATAAAAAACTATAATAATAGAATATCAATAGTGAAAAATTGTATAATATTTTGTTTCTATCTGAATAATTAAAAAAGTATTAATTCAAAGTAATTACTGAAAAAATCGAAATTACAATAATTAAACAACATAAAACATAAAATAAATAGTTTAAAAATTTTACGGGAGCGATGCCGACAAATAAACATATCTCTGAAAACAAGTGGAAATTATATAATATAATTGTATAACACAAACTGTATAAATAAATAGTGACAGTGTATCAACGAGTTTAACTTTTTCATGTCTCAAATCAAACAGAATAAAACAAAAAACAAGTAAAAAAACACAAAAACAAAATTCACAAAGATATATGTTGAATCAAAGTTTAACAAGTAGATCAAACAATTGATAAGTGAGTTTTTTCTTATTGCCATATGACAATAATTACATGGGTATTTATAGTTAAAATATATGGGAAATCCCTAATTAGGTCATTAAAACAAATGTGCTTCAGGAGTGGGCCGAGCTCGATTTCGCAGGCTCATCTCAGTGACCTTCCCTCTTTCTATCCAACCAAGTGGGCTTTCTCGACAAAATGGGCTTCTCGTCGGGTGCAAACCCGGTATCAACAGTTAGTCCCCCCCTCCCACGTCGTCGAACTGTGCAAGTCGGTGAGCGAACTAAGAGTTAAGAAGAATCTCATATCGGAAAAAGGCCTTTATTGTCTTCGTAGCCTTTTTCGAGTCGTTTCGTAGGGAGAAACTCAAGCGTCGCTTTTAAACCTAAATTCCACACGCAATGATTCACTGTCCTCGGTAATCGCTACTTCTCGAGGTATAAATACTCTCTCGGATCTTCATTCTTCAACTTCACTTTTTCATAAATTCTTTTACATGTACAAACACTATCCTTTCTCTCTACTCTCTCTCTCTATTTTAATTACAACTCGGTAAATTATTGCTCAAACGACTCGGTATTCCTCCGAATTGAATTCATGTCTTCATCTCGCCTACACTCAGACGCGCCTTTCGCATCTCGCGATAACCTGAGCGGGGACGAGGTAGAATTTACACCAGAAGAGAGATCTTCGCACATAAACTGGATCCGACTAGACGACGAGCTCACATGTCTCCAACCTACGAGATGTGCGGAGCAAACGCTTCGAGATTTGGCACGCGACTTCTTGTTCTTCAACGGGATCCCTTTTTTGATCCTAGATCGGGACCAGAGACCCTAGGATTGTTCTCGCGGCTATGTCTGCTTGTACGAATCCCTTTTTTGAAAGTGTCATCTCTGGCTCCCTCAGCCTAAGGTGCTAATTTCTTACTGTGCGAGACGAAATATTACTATCTCGCAACTGTCAGCCCCTTCAATTCGGCACATGATTAGCCTCGGCTGGGGGTTTGGAGTTGACTTTGGCGTTCAATATCTAGAGAACATGTCGTTGATCAATCTGGTTACCCAGAAGAAGACGAAGTTGAACATTGGCTTTGTCTATATCAATTTTAAAAACAAGTACAAGTTGATAAATACCACGCCATATACGAAGATCTACGACTGGAATGGGAAGTACTTCTTTCTGAAGGTTATGCCTGAATCTATAGGTGACGTAAGAAGACTCTTGAAGAGGAAATGGGCAGAAACCTTTGGTAGATACCACATAGGAAAGGCCGAGCTATAAGTTGCGATACACCGATCTGACCTTATGTTTTGTTTTCTTGCAGAATTGTATTTCAACTATGGTCCTTCCCCTACGAACTTCCTAGAGGACATTAAGAGGATACATGTTGCTGGTATAGTCGATATAAGACTTTTCGACGACAAGCGCGTTCAAGACAGTGTCCCTTATATCAACGCATGTATATTGTTGAGAGTAAGATCTACACTTCGTCGACTGTACCAAACTTTTGACACTGATCTATTACTTTATTTTTTAAATAAGTTGGGAGATTAACGCATGTCCAATAAAGAAGAATAAGATGGGTCGTCTAAAGCCGTCAGTTGACTACTCGGCTAAACTTTAGAAGTCTTTCTCTTCAAAACGGAAGTATGCATCAGCGTCTACATCTACCGGTAGTGAGGATTCTTGTCCTCCTTTACAAAGGAAGAGGAGACGTTAGTCCAATTGGGATCATCCTTCTGCCGACCCAATCACTATTGATTCGACGGAGGATTAGAATCCAACAAATGTTCCTACTGAGGAAAAAGAAACAAGAGAAAATGCTCCTGCTGAAGAGCATTCCTTAGGTGACGGTGTTCCTACTGGGGAACGTCCAACTGGCGAGGATATTATTTTTGCTTAAAGTTTGGCAGTCCCTCTGTCTGCCGAGGTGCCAGGTGATGGCCCGTCGGTCTCTCAAATTCTCAATGAGATGATTGCGGATGTAGTTCTCGAAGATGGAGAGCTGGAAGAATTTTCCCAAGAAGTGGAGAATATTCTTGGTGATGATGATGATGAGGAATTTAGGGTGGAGCACTCTGAAACACAGGAGGGTGCCGAGGGTTCCCAAGCGCAAGGTCGTCGCAAGGTCCCCCTGGATTGGACGTTTTCATACGTCAGCAAGGGCACACCTTTTATGCTGGACAAGCCTGCTTGCGCCGTCTTGGTGCTAATGGCTTGATCCTTCCTTCAGTTGATAGGATGATGGCACCAGAAATTTATGAAGCCCTATCTCGGCAATTGTGTCAGGTGATCACCATGCCTTTATCTTTGCTCTTTGTCCCACTGCATAGTTTACTTTGCTAATTTGTACTGTTGCTTGTAAGACTCTGGAAATGACCAACGATCTCGTCGCCTTTTATAAGAAAAAGATGCGAGCTCTGAGTGGCAACAAAGACGAACTGGTTCGTCTTTCAAAATTGGTCGACCAAGGGAAGAAATAGGTTGCGACCAGCAACCTAAACCAACAAAAACTGGAGGAGGTCGTCAAAGGGTTGAACACAAAGGCTGCTAGCTTCAAGCTTCAGATGGATCTAATGGCAAAGTCTGCTACAGAGCGACTCAAGGCCTTGAGAGCTAAATTCGAAGCTGCAAAAGAGAAAGCTGCCGTGGAACAAGTAGACCAGGAAGTGGCTCAAGATCAGGCTGGTGCGGAATTTTCCAAGCTTAAAGCAGCATATTTGAAACTTGAGAAGCTGCACGAAAGTGAGATAAAGCGGCTCTAACTATCTTGAGCTTCACATGTCGCACTTATGCGTTGAGAAACCCAAGTCGAGTGTGCGATGAAACTTGAGAAACTCCGCTGTCACTTCGAAGATCATAATAGGACTGATCCTACCATCCAGCTCTTTGGCCAAGCTCAAGGGACTTTGAATTGTGTTCGTCATATAGTAGCTGAAGGTGGGGTGGTTCCTGCGGATATTATGGCGACGCTAGAGGCTAATCTTGCTGATTACGAGGTGAAGTAGTTGAGCTAGATATCACCAAAGTGTTGGATGATGATTTCTAGTTTACGCATGTGTTTGACGAGCATGGTTCCAACCTGATCCAATCGTCACGGGGGATTTATAGTGTTGTTGCTGCAGCCAGGCCTGATGTACCCTCTACACCGAAGATTTAGGGTATTCGTGCCTTTGGAGCAGCTTTCACAGTTTTCTTAGAGTTAGGATCTGCGACGTCTACTGCTTGACTGCTTTCTCCATAATCCTCTAGTTTTGCTTTGTATTTTTCAGCGAATGCCTTCCCTTTCTTGTTGCACATAGTAGGTTGCTTTAAAATTATAGCTAGTTGGGAACTTTAAAGTTTATCGTTCCTGTTTTTCTTTTGGTAAAAGTGACGTAACTCTCGTTTCATTTGATAATGACAAAGTGTTAGTTCGGCAGAATTCTTATTTCTTTCTTTTGATGTTTTCGCTTATTAAGACAAAATGTTATTCCAGCTCACTTGTGCAGGCTGAGATCATTAGTCTCACCATATACTCTTTTTAGGAGTACTCGAATCGGAACTTGACTTTTGTGAATAAGTCTTTTAGCTCGGAGAGGGTTACTTTGACCCTAACCAATACTCATCTTTAGGAGTATGCGAGTTGTACTTTGGCGTTTTGTTGGTCTTTTTAGCCTAGACAAGACAACTTTGGTCTTGTTGATATATCCATGTTTGGGCAGGATGTGTGCGAGTCGTATCTCGGCTTTTTTATTTTAAGTGAGTTAGTATTTGTGCGTAATAATGTTTTTTGAAAAATATAATTTTATTAAGTGAAATAGCTGCACCCGAACGGGTTGCCTACGTACCCAGAAATAGAGGGATCAAGCCATATCGTAGTTCACAATACAAATAGTTCTAGTAGTAGAATATCTTCAACTTGGTTGCATTCCAAGAGTTTGGAGTCAGTATACCGCTCATTGTTTCCAGCTCGTATACTCCAGGTTTCACGACCTTTGTTACTCTATATGGTCCTTCCCATCGAGCTCCCAACTTGCTTGCATTTTCTTCATATGTGTTTGCATAAGTGATTCTTAAAACTAGTTCCCCATCATCGAATCTCCTTTGCCTCACACTCTTGTTATAGTAGCACATCGTTGCTTTTTGGTAGGCGCTTATCTATACGAGGGCACAATCTCTGATCTCTTCCACGTCCTCGAGTGAGTCGAGCAATATGTCGTTGGTTGATTCTTTGTTATTGGGTAGCTTGATTCTACGAAGGGTGAACAGAGCTGATTCGAAAGAGGAAAACACCTCGATCATATGTGCTATAGAGAAGGGGGTTTGGCTCGTCGATTGTCTGGGCGTGGTATGGTATGACCACATAACACCGTCTAGCTCGTCGACCCATAATCCCTTCTTAGATTCTAGACGTTTCTTAAGTCTGTCAATGATGGATTTGTTGATAGCCTCGTCCTTTTCATTTCCTTGAGGGTATCGAGGTGTTGAGTGGTTTAGTCGTATCTTCCACATGTCATAAAAATATTCAAAAGTTTGTTTAATGTTAGGTTATTGTGAGATAGTTATCAGTCGCGAAGGGCGTCGTCCACATGTCACAAAAACATCTGACTGTGTTGGCGCAGAAGTTGGTTGCATTATTTGTTACGATCTCGTAGGGGATACCATGTCGGCAGATAATGTGTTTCCAGATAAAATCATGTACATGCGGTGAGTTACACAATTGTGAAGCATTAGTTTTAAAAGTATTACTGAGTGGGCACAAATCGAGGGTTGTGTTGCCGATGTGGTGGGAACCGTTTGCACCTTCTTGTGAAATAATCTGTCATCACCAGCAGGTATATGTGATTGTTTGTCGCGACTGGGAAAGGCACTACGACGTCCATTCCCCATTTCATGAATGGGTACAGATTTGCAGATGCACTGAGTGGTTCGGAAAGTATTTAGTTTATTGGTCCATGTCGCTGATACCTCTCACACTTCTTGGTATATTCTTGACTGTCCCAAAGCATCGTTGGCTAATAGTGTTTGTGCTTCTTTATCCTCAGTGCCAAGTACCTCCCAATGGAATGGCTTCCACCACTACCTTCATGTAGCTCGGCTAGGACCTTCTGCATATCGCTCTCGTGAATACAACGCAGCAAGATGCCTGATGCAGATTGTTTGTAAAGCTATATGTCTATGATAGTGTATCTGGCCGCTTTTACTCGGAGACGCCATGCTTTCCACTTGTCATCCGGTTCAGTTCCTGTGAAAATATAATATGCTATCTCGGTCCTCCAATCTGGTTTGGAAGGTGCATCCTGTCTGTCAAAGGATACTAACTTGTCGATTGCACTGACCATCGCGCTGGTGATACTCGGTGGGGCTATGTATTCCATCAGGATGGTTCTCCTAAAGGACTCCATCATGTGCTGATGCCATGTTAGCCAGGGAGTTGACGAGATGATTCTCGTCTCTCAAGATTTTGGTCAGCTTGAAACTTTCGAACTCGTCGGCCTCTTCCTGCACTATCTAGTGATACTGGACTATTCGGCCGTTCGTGGCGGCGTATTCTCCGCTGAATTGGCTGGTGACAAGCTGGGAATCATAAAAACATGTACTCTTTGAGCCCCGAGGTTCTTGGCAAGATGTAATCCAGCAAGGAGTGCTTTGTATTATGCCTTGTTGTTCGATTCACTGAACTGGAACCGGAAAGCTTGTTCAAGGATTTCTACCGTTTGTGATTCTAGCCAAACGCCTACTCCTGACCCTTCCTTTTGGCGGGAACCATCTACGTAAACATTCCACGTTCCTAGATGAGGGATGTCTTCGCCTTGCTGGGATGGTATCTCGGCTATGAAATCGGCCAGGACCTGGGACTTGGAATTGGTGCGACTTCGGTATTCCACATCGTATTTGCTGAGTTCAACGACCCATTTGGTTAACCATTGATTTGGACTGTTAAGAATAGTCCTTAAGGGTTGGTTGGCGAGGACGACTATGGTATGTGATTGAAAATACGGTCTTAATTTTCTGGATGCTGATATCACTGTGAATGTGACTTTCTCAATGGTAGGATATCTTACTTCGGAGATGTTCATTGATTTGCTCACGTAAAAGATTAGTTTTTGTTCTTCTTAATCCTCTCGTACCAGGACGCTGCTAACAACTACCTCAGATAATGAAATGTATAAGTAGAAAAGTTCTCCTTCATCAGGTTTAACGAGAATAGAAGGTGTTGTGAGTTATCGCTTCAGCTTGGTGAATGCATCCTCAAACTTTTGATCCCACTCGAAGTTTCTGTTCCCTTTCAAGATTTTATAGAAAGGTAAGCTTTTGTCAGTTGACCTTGAGATGAATCTATTAAAAGCTGCTATTCGGCCCGTAAGCTTTTGTACTTCCTTTTTGGTTTTTCGTGGTGATAAGTCGAGAATAGCGGTGATTTGCTTTGGGTTGGGCTTGATTCCTCTTTGAGTCACCAAGTACCCCAAGAATTCTCCTGATGTTACCCCAAAAGTACACTTCGCCAGGTTGAGCTTCATTCCGTATGAGTTAAGCGTTTCGAAACATTTCTCCAAATGTGTCACGTGGTCCCCGACACTGACTGATTTGACTAAAATGTCGTCTATGTACACCTCCATAGTTTTCCCGAGTTCGTCTGCAAACATTTTATTTAACAGTCATTGATAAGTGGCTCCGGCGTTCTTCAAACCAAAAGGCATAACCTTGTAGCAATACGTTCCCCTATTTGTGATAAAGGCAGTTTTCTCTTGGTCTGCCGGATGCATCATGATCTGATTGTATCCTGAAAATGCATCCATAAAAGATAGCAGTTTGTTTCCTGCTGTTGCTTCGACCAATATGTTGATGTGTAGCAATGGAAAGCTATCCTTTAGGCACGCTTTGTTGAGGTTGGTAAAATACATGCACACACGCCATTTGCCGTTTTTTCTTCTTTATAATAACCGGATTAGCCAACCAGTCGGGATATTTAACCTTGGCGATTGAGCCTGCATTCAAGAGCTTTTTTACCTTGTTATTGACTGCTTGGGATCGTTCGATGCCTAACTTACGTCGTTTCTGCTTTACCGGCTTGTAGACTGGATCCGCATTGAGCTCGTGAGTTGTAATGGCAAGACTGGTTCCCTTCATGTCCTACACGGACCAGGCGAAGGTGCCGACATTCCTCTTATGAAGGGAGATTAACTCAACTTTTGTGTTCGTGTTCAGCTCTTTCCCAACTCCGGTGGTCCCGTTTGGGTACTTATCATGGATGCTAACCTGCTCGATTTTGTCCGATTCTGGTGGTGAATTGTACGTTATATGGGAGTCTTGGGATTACACCGACACCTGCAAGGTCCTCATCCGGTGCTCGGTGAGGAAGCAAATTCGGGCTATGCGTTGGTTTCCCCGTATCGTCCAAGTTCCTCTGTTGGTCGGAAACTTGACGCATTGGTCATAAGTCGATACTGCGGCTTTCATGGAGTATAGCCAAGGTAATCCAAGGATTACGTTGAACACGTATCGCTGATCCATCACCATGAATTTGACTATCTGGGTTAAGCCTCCGGGTTGAACCAGTAATTTGATTGTTCCTGCAGATTGAGCAGTTTCTCCGCTGAAACCTGTCAAAGTCTTACTTCCCTCCTTGATTAGCTCGGTGTTGACGCCCATTTTTTTGAGTGTGTCCTTGAATATGATATCTACTGAGCTACATGTGTCAATCAAGATTCTGTCCACCTCGGTGTTGGCGATGACCAGGAAGTTGTTATGAGGTTGGCTTAGTCCTCTTAGGCCGGGGTCGCCAAAATCTAGCATAGGTGAAGTTGGTGCTACGTCATTCTGTTCCTCTTGAGCGGTTACTACTCGTCATTCCGAGTTCCTAATCGATTTCACTGAATTGTTGCATGATAACAGGGCTCCCCCATTATTACGTTGACCAGTCATCTCGGCAGCGAACCTTCTGATGCTTAGGCATCGAACTGGTTCTCCATGCTCCAGTCTCTAACACGGCTAGGAGGTGTCATATCGTCGATAGTATGGGTGCTCGTCGTCCTGATCGTACTGACCTATTGTGGCGCTCGTTCCCTCGTCGACGAGTTGAACCTTGAATTCTCACCACATCTTCGATCGTTATTTTTTGCTCTACTGGTGTCGATTTCTCCATCCTGAAACTTTCTTAAAAAGATAGATTGGAGATGGCGAAAAACTGTGGTTCGGTGCCCGTTTCGTTTGTGGAAGTCACAGTAGGCTTCTAGGTCATCATCGAATGGAGGTGGGAGTTCTGGTGGCTTCGAGCTTTCAGTGACTGCATAGGTCGAGTGTCCGCTTCTTCTATCCTGGTTATAGTGCTGCCTAGGTTCCCGAGGGGGCTCTTCTTTTTCCCTGTTGGGTTTAACCGCCTGGTACCTTTTGGATATAGTTGCATGCTCCTCCTCCATCTCGATGAATTTATTTGCTCTATGGAGCGCATCTTCCAGTGTCTGCGGTAGGTTGATAAGCAATTCTTCTTTGAACCTGGATTAGAACCAGAGAGCGTTTCGCAGCGCAGCGATCCCTCCTTCGTCATTTATCACTATTCGGGGGATGATTTATTTAAACCTGTCAAGAAAATATCGAAGTGGCTCTTTTTCTTGTTGGGATAGCATCCATAAGTCAGTTGTTGTGGCCTTTTTGGCGATAAACATCGAATAATGTTTGATGAATGTTGTTGATAGCTGCTGGAAGCTGTCGATGGAACTAGGTTCTATGCGAGATAACCAATCAAGTGTCAGTCCCGAAAAATTTTCGATGAATACTTGGCATATCCCTACATCTCGTTCTTCTGGAGAGAATTGTGCTCGTGCCATGGCGATCGTGAAGGCCGTCAAGTATTGAACGGGACCACTATTTCCATCATAACATGCAAACTTTATTTTCGCGGAGTGCCGAACTGGGATGTCGGTGATTCTCTTGGTGAAGGGTATTTTATGTGTTTCCTCAATGGCGCTCAGGATATCTGGCACCGAACTTGTGGCCTGGTGTTCCCGCGAACTTATGAGTTTTAGCTGATGGCGAATATGTTGCAGCTCCTCAGCTCCGGTTGATTCGCAAAATCTTAGCGAGTTAACCGGATCAGGTCGGCTGCGCTCTTCTCGTATGGTTTCTGGTGTTAGGTTTAATGCCCCGAACAGTGGTCGACTTACGGTTCGTGCATCTATTTCCCAGACCGAGGTGGCCATCATATCGAGTTGTGATTTAAGATTTTGAGACTCGGTTCTGAGTTTATCCGTCTCCATTCTTTGCTCGTTCAGGAGATTCCACAGATTCTGCATGGTAATGTCTGGGACATCGTCTTCTCCGTCGGACTCACGGTTATCCGCGCGGTCTCCTTCGTCTCATGTTTGCGTGGTGAGGTCGCGTTGCTGATTCGCTGTCTTGTCTTCGTCCATTGCCTAGGTTCTGGTGTTTTCGTGGTAAAAATGCGGCTTTCTCGTAACCTTTGGCGAAGAAATCCCACAAACGGCGCCAACTATTGAATCCGAGTTTAACAAGTAGGTCAAACAATTGATTAGTGGGTTTTTCTTATTGCTATATGTCAATAATTACATGAATATTTATAGTTAAAATACATAGAAAAAAAATCCTAATTAGATCATTAAAACAAATGGGCTTCATGAGCGGGCCGAACTCAATTTTGCAGGCTCATCTCGGTGGCCTTCCCTCCTTCTATCCAACCAAGTGGGTCTTCTCGATGAAGTGAGTTTCTCGTCGGATGCAAACCCGGTATCAACAACATCTTAGAAAAAGAAATGGTCGGAGTAGATTTTATAAATCACAATCATAAATAATCATGACAGTCATAGTTGTTTCAGTGGCAAGCTTCAAGATACGATCGTTTTTAATCACTAGGCACAACCACCAAAACATTGATGTGTATATACCAAAAAATCAGATTGTGTGTTGTAGATTTTGTTTCTATAAATAATAGTACTCGAGAATTTGGTCAAACTAAATCAGTGAATTGCGAAAGACTAGGAACGAAGAGGGGACCACAAGACAACTCCCACTTACTTGTGTAAACATCAAAGGGCCTCTGCCATGAATGTGATAATCACTCATAATAATAATAATAATACAGCCAAATCTAAAAGCTTGACTGTTTTTTTCTCTTACGGCAATAACTTTGACTCGTTTCATTTCACTTATATTTCTTTTTGCACACTTCTTTCAATGCTTTCGTTTTCTAACGCTTTAATATCACACTTGCTTAATTACGTTTCTTTACTTGGTTAGGTGTTTTATTTTTTTTTTATTTTTTTTTATCAAGAATGAGTTCGGACCTTCGATTCTAATCTCATCCTAACCCATGCTAGTAGTGCTGATACCCATTTCGGGTTTCTTTGCTAGTTTATATTTAGAGTAATTTTGTTATTTATGTGCTTTATGATTCATAATTGATATTAGGGTAGTTTGATTTAACTAGGGATTTAAGTACTTTATGATATTTTATTAATTTTTATACCCAAAATACTCGTGCAAAATTATCCATAATTCAAATAAAGAAATTTTTAATTTGGAAATAAAAAAAGAAAACAAAATATTAATGATTTAATTATTTTTCCAGGTATGCATAAGAGGTCATTAAAATTGAAAATTTTCTACCCAATCATTTTAGTGACTAAATAACTAATGTTTTGTACGTGTATAATATGTGAATCAAAAGTTGTTTCTATGAATGGTAAAGTTGTATCTGTGAATGAAATTGATTCAAATGAATTAGGTTCATATATTGTTTCCATGATAGTTCAAATTGTATATGTGAATGAAAATTATTCTCATGAAGTAAATTTGTGCTATGGAATTGTTCATTTTGAATGAAAAATTTGTATTTGTGAGTGAAATTGAATCACATGAAGCAAAAATAGGCTTAGAAATTGTTCTCATCAATGATATTGTATTTGTGAATGCAAGTCATTCACATGAAAACGAATTTATGCTCAAAAATTGTTTTTGTGAACGAGATTGTGGAATATGTGAACTTGGTTTTTATGGCAGAGGTTGCAGTGTCGCCGTATTCACCAGAGATTTTCGAACTTCAATAAGACAATTTCGATATGAGAAAGGGAATTTAACTCATTAATGTTTAATATATTTTTAAAAATCTTTGGTATTTTGGTAATATATTAATGATACACAATCAGTTTAATGTTTAAAAATATTAATAAATAATTTGTCTCATATTTGAGTTGGGGATAAAAAAGTAATTTGATACGATGAAATTACTCCATTTCCAATAAAATTTGAAAAGTATCTTATTTTCTAATTAGAAAACATAAAGATACCCGATTAACAAATTTATTCTTATACTTATGCAAATATTATATTTTTTTATCACATTAATTTATAAACCACAACAGACCGGTCTAATAATCCAAGCTACATAAATAAGAAAAATGTACTCACATAACAAGTGACCATATTCAATTTCTAGTTTGATAACAATGCATCAAAAGTGACAAAATCACTAAGTCACTTGATCCTGGTTAATTTTTCTCTTAAATTATTCAAAAGCACTTAAAATTTTGCGCTAAAAAAAGTTAAGACCACATATTTTTGGCTGTTAAAGCAACTGTTATTAAAAACTGAGGGAGATAACTAAAACATAAAACCAGAATATAAGAAAATAATCAAAACAAAACACGTAACAGCTTGAAGGGTTTATTTCAGTCTTTCCCTAAGTTTTGTAAAGTTTGTTTTTCAACAGTAGAGCTGGAGGTCATAGTTGCACATAATTGTACAAAACTATGGACAAAAGTTGTCATAGAATATTAGCTGGTGATTAGTCTTTTGTTAATCTGAGTCAAAAACTAGTTACTAGATTGTAACTTTTTGCTCGTTCACTTTAAGCATTGATTTGATCCATAAGTCAATGACTATATATTTTAGTTGTCAAGACTCGAATCAATAGATAGGTTTTAATAAGGCGCATGAGTATTTATATTAAGAAAAACAAACATTCAAAGTAGTGAAACTTAAGATAAGGTCGATGTGTTAGCGTTAAGTAGGATCAAAACTTCCACGATAACTTTTACTAGACTTTTGACAAAAGTTGTCGTCTACAAATCAATTTAAATGAAACTAGCTAAGATATGAATAAAAACAACTTCGTCCTAAACGGGTTATGCATCCATCACAGCTGGATTCCCTTACTAGGGCTTAAAACTCTCTTTTTCATTCCAAAGGTTTTCTTTTAGAAAAGAGCTTAGATCTTTCTTTCTCTGTACAACACGTGTTCGTTCTTTCTGATTGTGTGGTTCCTACCTATCTCTATTACTGCTCACCACCGGAATATTCCACCTCCGTTTTCATCGCGTTTCCAAAAGTGACATAATCCATCAAGCTACCTTGTTAATCTGTTCTCCATGACTTCCTCGGATCATCTCTCTCTTGACAAGCTATGTATCTTAGAAGAAGAAGATATCCCTTTCAAGATGTCGAACCTCCCGGAATTCTGCTCTTCTCAGCAAAATACCCTTAGCATCATAGGGAGAGTCCTGAATCCTCGAGCTCACAAGATGGCCGACCTCATTCATGATATGCCTCGAAAATGGCAGAAGCCAAACAGAATGAGGGGTATTGCTATGTCCAATGAGCGATTCCAATTTCTCTTCAATAACGAACACGACCTTCTTGAAGTGCTAGCCAAAGGGGTTCAAACTCACAATGAATGGACATTAGCAATAGAGCGCTGGCAAGAATCACCACCTCCTGATTATTTGAACTTCATTCCGATATGGGTTCAAATCCGTAACATACCAGTGAACCACTACACTGTGCAGTCAATCACCTCCTTAGCTGATATCGTGGGACATGTTGAGGAAGTTATCTTGGATACCTCTAAACACCAAAGCCAAGACTATGTTCGCGTATTAGTAACATTTGATGTCTCTAAACCTCTCAGAAGATCCAAAGTTGTAGAACTGCCAAATGGAGAACAAACTAAGGTGTTCTTCGACTATGAAAAGATCCAAAGAAGATGCTATGCCTGTCAGAGGCTAACTCATGATGCTACCAACTTTCCATATCGAATTCAAGCCTCCCAGGCCAGATCTACATCCTCTGCCTCATCACCCAAACCTCCTAAATCCATCCTGGACCCCTCAGATCCTCTGTTTGGGGTTCTCAATGACAACCAGGTTGGATGTAACCCTCAAACTGGCAGACCGAGAATTGCTGAAGCAGTTCTTGAAGAAATGAGAAAGTATCTCATCTCTCCCCTGGCGGAAGATATATCCATCAAGATTGCTAGAATCAAACAATCTGTAAGAGAAGCAGAGCATGACCCAATTGCACAGAAAGCAGTCCTAAGCCTTGAGCAAAGACCTAGAATCTGTCAAAAGGGAAAGGTATCATATATGAATATAATAGTGCATCAAACAATGTCTCTCTTCTCACAAATAAAGGAAATGAACCAAAGCTGCTGGACTCTGCAATTCGTGCTGGTTCTGCACCTATTCTTGTAGCATACCCACATGACTATGATCTATCATCACCCTTCAAAGATCACCAGCAAGAGTTCATATTACCCTTCACATTTAGTTCTACGGTTAAAGGGTCAGCCTCTAGTGTAGCTGGCTCCTCCGGGACTAAATCCAAATCTAAGAAGCCTCGGAAAAGGCCCTCTAAGTTTGTGAGAAAATCACAATCAGAAACTAACAAGCTGGACATCCAAGTAGGCATCAAGGCTGGCAGTTTAGTTGGATCATTGGAAAAGAGAAAACAAGAGGACTCTCAAGACAAAGCAAAGAAGAAGGCAAAAAACAACTCTGATAAGGCAGACCCCTTTAAGGGGCTGCCTGACATTTGATGTCACTAATGTCATGGAATTGCCAAGGCTTGGGCTCTCATCAAGACTTGGTAATTCCTAGACTCAAGGATTTTAGGAAGTCTTATTTCCCTGAAATCCTTTTTTGATGGAAACCAAGCAGAAGAGGAATGCTCTGGTGGATATGCAGGCATGGCTAGGATATGAGAGAGTTTTCACCTTAGACCCTATAGGTCTAGGTGGTGGCCTAGCCATATTTTGGAAAGCCTCTGTTTCTATTAATATTATTTCTTTTTGTAAGAACTTAATCGACTTACAAGTATCTTTTGGGAATGCTGTGTTTTTTTGTCTCCTGTGTGTATGGCCACCCTGTCCAGAGCCTTAGGCACATCATCTGGGAAAAGATCATTAGGCTAGGAATTAATAGGTCATCCCCCTGGTGCATGCTGGGGGATTTCAATGAAATTCGAAACAATGAGGAAAAGATTGGAGGCCCCCTTAGAAGCCTGAAATCCTTTGAAGACTTCAATGTAATGCTGCAAGTATGTAATATGGAGGAACTGCCATCTAATGGCAATAGCTTTACATGGGGGGGGGGGGTTGGAGACATAAAAAATGAATCCAGAGCAAATTGGACAAATGCTTTACCAACAGAGCTTGGCTCAACTTATTCCCTGAAGCTAACCAAAACTTCTTGCCCAAGGAAGGATCTGACCACCGGCCTGTTCTAGTCAACCTTCTGTCTAACCAAGGATCTCACAGAGGAAGATTTAAATTTGACAGTAGGCTGACCAATAAACCTGAAGTCTTAGAAGTTGTCCAACAAGTCTGGTCCTCCTCTCAGTCTTCTTTTCAAGTCTCAATCTCTGAAAGAATAAGAAGGACTAAGAGAGCATTGTGCTCATGGAAAAGAGCTAATTTATCTAATTCTGCTTCAAAAATCAGTGCCCTTCAAGTCCAGTTAGACCAGGCTGAGTCTGAATCTCTTCTCTCTCAACAAACTATCTATGATCTTAAACTTCAGCTCAAACTAGCATATAAAGAAGAAGAGTCCTATTGGAGCCAAAAGGCTAGGGATAAATGGCTGAAAGAAGGGGATAATAACACCAAATTCTTCCATGCTTCTGTTAAGGATCAAAGATCTAAGAAAATATTAGAGAAGCTAGTTGATGCAAATGGAATCGAAAACTTTTCAGAGGCATCTAAAGGACAAATTGCAACAGACTACTTCTCCAACCTTTTTACTTCTTCCTCTCCATCTCTGTCCATGGTGGACTTCTCCTCTTTTCCATCAAAAGTATCTCCAGATCTTAACTCATCTCTTACCCAGGCTATTACTAAAGAAGAAATTAAGACAGCAGCCTTCTCCATAAGCCCCACTTCAGCTCCAGGAGCAGATGGATTAACTGCTCACTTCTACCAGGCTTATTGGGGAGTGGTAGGTGATCAAGTCACAAATGCAGTCCAACAGGTTTTCCTCTCAAACTCCATCCCAACAGAATGGACTTACACTCTCTTGTGCCTAATTCCAAAAAAAGAAGCACCTTCTTCCATGGCAGACCTTAGGCCTATCAGTCTTTGCACAGTCATCTACAAAATAGTTGCCAAGGTTCTGGTGGCCAGATTAAAACCTGTTCTTCCTTCTCTCATTTCACCCACCCAATCTGCATTTGTGTCTGAAAGGTTGACATCAGACAATATTCTAATAGCTCATGAATTCAACCATGCTCTTCAAGTGAACCAAGACTTGTCATCCTCAGGTATAGCCATCAAGACAGATATGTCCAAGGCTTATGACAGACTGGAATGGTCCTTCCTAGAACTGATCATGACAGCTATGGGTTTCAATCATATTTGGATCACCTGGATAATGATGTGTATCTCAACCCCAACCTTTTCAGTCTTGATCAATGATCAGCCTTATGGATTGATATACCCTTCAAGGGGATTGAGGCAAGGTGATCCCATTTCACCTTTCATTTTCATCCTATGTACTGAAGGTCTAGTGTTCTTGTTAGATCAAGCAGCCAGAGCAAATAAGATCAGGGGCCTTCAACTTTCTCCACAAGGAATAGCTATCCATCATCTTCTCTTTGCAGATGATAGTCTATTCCTCTGTGAAGCCCAAAATTCTCAGGTGCAGGAACTCTTTAGGATCTTAGAAAATTATGCTCAAATCTCTGGCCAAGTCATTAACCATTCCAAATCAGCCATCACATTTGGGAGTAAGGTGGAACCATCTCTGAAACATGTCATCAAACAAATTTATGGTATCCACAATGAAGGAGGATCAGGGGTCTACTTGGGACTCCCTGAATGCTTTAGTGGCTCCAAGATTCAAATCCTCTCCTACCTCCATGAAAACATGACCAAAAGATTCTCTTCATGGTTTGCTAGGACCCTCTCTCAAGGTGGGAAAGAAATTCTTCTGAAATCAGTAGCTATGGCCATGCCTACCTATGCTCTCTCCTGTTTCAAACTTCCAAAGTCCTCAGCAAAGAAGATGACATCTGCCATGGCTAATTTCTGGTGGAACTTAATGAAAGGGAACCAAAAAATTCACTGGCAAAGTTGGGAAAAGATGTGTATTTCTAAGGCCCTAGAGGGCATGGGTTTTAAAGACATTCTTTTATTCAACCAGGCCCTTTTAGCCAAACAGGTATGGAGACTAATTCAGTTCCCTCAGAGCCTCCTTAATCAAGTTCTGCAAAGTAGATATTATGAACACTCCTCTATTCTTGAAGCCCCCATTTCTAAACGTCCTTCTTATGGATGGAGGAGCCTTCTGTTTGGCAAGGCTCTGTTAACAAAAGGGCTTAGAAAGATGGTAGGAAATGGTGCATCCTCATATGTGTGGACCTCCCCCTGGATTTACGACCTTCATATGAAATCTCCCCTCATCAAGAATCCAATCATCAACCTGGATCTCAGAGTTAGTGATTTGATTGATGTAGAATCTAAGAGCTGGAATGAAGAGAAGCTACATGACTTATTCTACCAAGAGGACATTGATCTTATTTTGGCAACTAAACCTGTGCCATCCTCTGAGGACTTCTGGGTCTGGCAGCACACAAAGAGTGGTAACTACCTAGTGAAACCAGGCTACTGGTTGGCATGTAATTCTCACAAAAATGAACTGCTTCAACAGGCTGGATCCCAACCTTCCCTTAATGATATCAAAGTGCAAGTATGGAACCTCCAAGCCCCCTCCAAGGTTAAGATTTTCATATGGAAATCTCTAAATCAAGCTATTCCAGTAGCTGATCTAATCAACAAAAGAGGTATACAGGTGGACAATACATGTCAAACCTGTGGTGAAGATGGGGAAGCCCCTAATCATGTTATTTTCTCCTGCCATTTTGCTAGACAGATTTGGGCTTTAACAAACATCCCATCCCCTCCTCAAGGCTTCCACCAATCTTCTATTTTTGTCAATCTTTACTACCTGCTAGCTTTGAGGAAAAATTTCTCCCTTTCCACTCTCAGAAACCTTTTCCCCTGGGTCATATGGTTCCTCTGGAAAAGAAGAAACAGCCTACTCTTTGAGGGTAGAATCTATAATAGCCAAGAATTCATCTTCAAGATCACCCTAGAGGCTGAAGTTTGGTTAAAAGCACAAAAAATTACAATCTCTCCTCCTTTGGCTCCAACGTCAATCACAAGGCAATCCACTCCCTTGTGGATTCCACCAGCCCCAAATTGGCATAAATGCAATGTCAACTTCTCCTGGTCAAAACAACATAAAATGGGAGGAGCAGCATGGCTGCTAAGAGACTCAGAAGGAATTGCCTGCTTCCATAGCCGAAGAGCCTTCCACAATGTCAATTCTTAGCCAGAAGGGGAAGTGCTCGCGGCAGTGTGGGCAATGGAGAGTATGGCAGACTTGAATTATGATAAGATAGTCTTTGCTTTTGGCCCCAAAGATTTAATTGCGGCTGTCAATAGACCTCCGGACTGGCTTACTCTTAAAGCTCAATCCTTAGAGCTCATATCAAAGCTAAGTCTTTTCTCAGATTGGTCTTGTGAATTGGCTCATCCCCGGACGAACAAAGAAGCCACTCTTATCAGTAAAAGTGTGGTTCAAGACGGCCGTTTTCAATCTTATGTTGCCATGGGTTGTCCTGCTTGGGTTCTTCAAGCCATTTCTTCTGCGAGTGGCTCCGGTGTTCGTCGGGATTTTGGGATTCCTTAGTGTCGTTTACTTGGCTCTGTTTAATTCCCTTGTTTCTCTGTTTTGGGTGGCGTTTTGTCCCTGTTTCCCTCTGTTTTGGTCTCTGTTTGGGCGGTTAATAGCCTTGTATATTTTGTCTCGGACTTTGGCTTTTGGGCCTATTTAATATTTATCTCCCCTTGAAAAAAAAAAAAAAAAAACAACTTAGTGTTCAATACTATATTATAAGAGTAACTCTACACAAAAATGAGTTTTTGTTTCAAAAATATTGCATATTATCGATTGTTAAAAAATATCATTAAAATATATAATTTTAAAAATACCATAACTTAAAAACAAAATTTTAAGAATTATAGAATTTAAACTTTTAGGTTTCTCTTCACTATATAGTGTTTAAGATTTAGTTTTAAACGAATTAGGGTTTAGTGTGGATGCTTATGATTTAAATTAAAGTTTTAAAACTATTTAAATTCTGTAATACTTTTTTACAACAATAATTTTATAGTATTTTTTAAAACAATTAGTAATATATAATATATTTATAACTAAAAATAGAAAACATGGTATTTTGATAATACCTGTATTATAAATAAGCATTTGTTATCTAGTTTTACAAGACCTTGGCCAAAAAAAAAAAAAAAGAAGAAAAATGGATGAGTTAGATATCCATATTTTATTTGGATGGAGGGTCGAAGTTACGAAAGAAAGACAAATGTTCAACGACAAAAGTAAATTCGGGAAGTGCGAAAATTTCTGATCTTTAATTTATGTTTCTATTAAGACATGAGAGACCTTATTGCATGGGGAATGGAAACAACTAAAAAGCTTATTTTATTTCAGTAATCGACTTTTTGAGGATTTTATAAATATCACAAATTGGCACGAGACATTGATATACACCAACAATAGTAGAACAAGAATACAAACGTACGATTATAACACAGTTGTGCACGTAACTTTTAAAGGGAGGTGATTGAGATCTTGAATCGAGTCTTAGAGCTGTATCTGATTTTTCTAAAAACTATTTGTTCCGAATTCCGAAAATAATACAGTGAGTAGTATATTTTTTTCGATAAAGAGAAATTGATAGAAATAATTAAATATTAATGTCATGAAAAAAGATGGGGTCGTTTGTTTTTACCAAATAAGACGTGTTGTTGTATAACTATTCAAATTGTTTTGACATTATCAATCCATATTTCTTCCAAAAAGATTTGATCAAAATGGTTGGCATCGTCGTGCAGGAGTGCTTCAAAGCTGGTCCAGCTTCGTCCTCTCCTAACTCGTTTTAACAGAAAATTATAATACTTGTTTTTCTAATCTAGTTTTGAAGGCCAAACATAATTAGATTCTTCTTTGTACGACCGCTTTTAATTTCCTGAAGAATGGTTCGGTCCATTATTATATTAATTGTTTTGATAAATCATTACAAATTTGTCCACCTATATGTCTTGTCGCATGCCGAATGTATAACGTTGTCGTCTTTTGTTCACCAAAATATTAAAGAGAAACTATGCTTTATTTAATCGGTGCAGTAATCACGACGAGAAAATATATGAGTGATAATAAACTATTCTTTTTCTAAGACTCTACTAAAACATTGCATCAACCTTTTGATATTTTTTTTTTTTGTCAACCGAATTATATTTAATCATAAACAAATCTAACAAGGGGTAGAATCTGTCCCATTTAGAGAAGATACAAATCCAACATAAATAATTAACGTCTTCAAATAAATATAAAAGAAACTAAAACTATTAAGTAAAGTAAGCTCATTCCAAGATGACTTAGTCTAGAAAATCGTCATCCCTAATCTTTGTTTTACGGTATGTATTCGATGTGGGATAAATGCGCAGGCGGAGAACCCTACGAAGTGGTTTACAATAACCAACATAGCCGATGCATCCTCCTATAGTATATGTCATATACTATCTCACATATACGAAATGAAGCGACTTCACTGGACAACAAAACCAAAAACACACGGTTGGAACATAAAAGACCAGAGCTGGCGACGATGAAAGAAACCAACTTTGGATGCCAATAGAGAAACCACATGAAAAGAAAACTTCAGACCGATCTCAAAAGTAAAAACAAGGAGTAACACAAACTCTTACGCAAACCACTGAACCAAAAAAAACAACAAGTGCTCGTCACTACATAAAAAATGACGACCAAAAGCAGAATTAGAGATAAACTAAAAGAAACAAATGATCAAAAATCCAATCAACAACCAAACTCCAGCCCATCAATTACAACACAAACAATAACCAAGAGCCTAACTAAAACACCAGGCCAAATGGGCAATGGAGGAGCCAAAACCCCGCATAATCGAGAGAGATCCGACTTAACCACGCTTAATTACAAGCTCAAGGAAAAAATAAATTGATCCACAACCAACTGAACTTTGAAGGCACAAAAGCGAAAAAAGCGAGAAGACGGAAATCGGGAAGAGAGACCTCAAAAAACCTGAAGATAAGTCGGAAAAGAGCCTGATCTGCAATGGCATAAAACCAGAGACGTTGAACCGATCAAAACTACCAACCCAACAAGATGAAGGGACTTCTATGACTGATAACTTCAGCTGCACCATTGACTATCCAACCCGACAACTTTCGCGCATTTCATATGATAACGATAAAACTCAGAATAACAACCAATTAATTCCACTGTGAGCACAAACTCAAACAACATCCTACAAACTTGATGGAATTTTTTTTGTTTTACCAATAGGAGATTAACGTTGGCGCTACCAGAAATGCTACTGTAGATTTAATAATCTGAATAACTTGATTTTATTAATGAATGGAACTCTCTTTATATAGAGGTTCAAATATAAAACACAATTATTGAATAAGGATAAATATGAATCTTTAACTTCCTATATTTTAGGGGATTTACATGAATC
>OVBE01005081.1:4180-22434 GCA_900406425.1 Iberis pinnata | reverse complement strand
AGGACCAATTACAAGATCTCAAACCAAGAAAATGAAGGAGCTAATTTGTGGTTTGGTATGGACTAAACCAAATGGTCAACTACCCAAATAAGTCAAAGGGACATCTATGGTTTATAACTTTTCTTTCATCAACCCTTAGTATTCTGTTTACATCGTTTTCTTGTCAAGAGAAATAGTCTCTTAACATTCTATATTTGCCTTTAAAAACAATGTTTTCACTTAGTAATAAAACCATTCAATCTTTTTATCAAATCTTCTAAAAGCTTGTGAATCCTTTGTTCATCCTTGAACATCGTAGCCTAGGAGCCTACGCTCTATTGGGTATTCTTCTTTTGATCAAAGTGTATGTGGAGTAATCCCACGATTAAGAGAAACATCGAACAACACTTTAACAATTCCGCGGGTTAAGTGTGAAGATCACCAACCATTTCATTCAACCACGACCATCACCTCATTGCTCACTTTGTTACGTAAAGTTGGGACTAAAAACCTCCCAAGGGCCGAGTGTGGGACTAAGAACCTCCCGGTGGCCAACATCATTCCTCATAGATCCATAAAAATATTAAGGGACTCATCATTGGATCATGAGTTTGATTCACGGTGAAAAAGATGTTTTACGTCTTAAAACGGTATTAGTAACAACTGGTCCCGAGCCTATTTTAAGATTATGGCCTTGGCCCAAACTCCTCCGGAAAATTAAAAAAAAGCATTCTTGATTGGACGTCGATTAAATTTAGTTTGCAAATAGACATTATATTTGACTTTCTAAATTTTAATGATACTAGAGGTCACGTGGATATACATAATGACAACTAAAAATTAGTCGTGATGAGTAAAAAATGTATACCAAAGTTAATAATTTATTTGTGTAGTTGTAGGTAATAGCAATATAATATGATGATTAATGGATTTCTTTATGTCCTTTATTAAAGTACTAAGATCCACAAAATGAGAGACAAATTCTTGTGCTACAAATCAGTTTTTATACTAATTTTTGCAGTTCTTGTATCATGTATTCTTGAAATGTATTTGGTGTTGCATTGTTAGTTTTTTGTGTTTCACTTTTGCTTTTGGAGTTGTATACTTATTTTCTGAAAATTTATTTTGTTTTTTTGGCCTGATAACATAATAGCATTTTAGGATCGGATGAATTAAAGTCCAATTTAAAGAAATGTGATTTTGGGAGGTTATTAGATACAGTTTCAGAGTATTTAGTATTATCCGGTAAGAAAATGTTATGCAAGAAAATGAAATGTTAAAAATATATTAAAATTGATGGATCTCATTAAATTAAACACACATTTCTCGTTGTTTTGAATATTTTTTTATAAAGAGCTTTTCAGGAACACATATTTTTCCTTCTCATTGTCATGATCTAGAAATGATCAATAAATCTTAATACTAATTAGGTTTCTTTGTAACCGGCCTTGGACTTGTCAAGACATCTAGTTCTTGTTGCTTCTTAAAGTATCTTTGTGTAGTTGTAGTAACAATCTGGCCGAAAAAAATTCAAAAGCATTGCCCTCACAACTCCATTACACACTGATGTAAAAGAAATATCTCATTTCTTCACATTGATATCATAAGTTACCGGAGGTGAAGCAACAAAGTAATATAAAATCAACAAAAATGACTTCAAGGAGTCTGTATTGTTATTGGTATAAGAAATAAAAAAGTATTTAACCTTTTGTTTCACTTGTTGTAACTGTGAAACCTCTTCGCGCTACGCACGAACTATTGTTTTAATCAATTTTTTCTAAAAAATATAGTATGAAAAAATTGTAAATGTTGATTTTTTTTAAAAATGTACATAGTTACTTATATATTAAACCGACATAAAGCCGATGCAAATATTCATTAGATTTCAAAATTTTAATATCTGAATAATCAAAATCAAATCATAAACATAATGGATATTCGAACATTCGAAAAAATAACTTACTTAGAAGTATTAGTTATATTTAGATATGAAATAACATAAATATATAGAGTGGATGTTACAAACTTGAAAATATTATTATTTTAGACTAAAAATAAGGAAAAACTGCCAAAAAAAGATCTCCAACTTCCCATTTTAAGCTGAAAAAGCATATCCTTTTAAGTATTCCATTTTAATCTTCAATTTTACAGTTAGATCTATTTAAATACCAAACTTCCGTTAATGAAGCCGTTTTAGACCTATAATTAGTCAATGTTAATCAACCTTAAAAAAAGTTATAACTCTGTTAATTTAACATTTTTTACAAAAAAATAAATCAAAACCTAATCCTAAGAATAGTTCGACGACTGCCTTATGCGCTCTAGTCCTGAGAATCCTTCGTCGAGAGCTCCAGTCCGGTGACTTATTTCCGGCGACTGGTATGTTTGTTTCGACTTATTGGTTTTGAGTGGTGTTCATATTGTTTCGATAGCCAAAACCAATCTGTTGCTTATATTGTTTCATTATTATGAGCTCATTTGCACACAAGTGATACTCATAATAATCTTCTCTTCATGAAGAGTTCATAGAGAAATAATATTCTCTTCGTAGTTGATTCATATGAGTTCATAGAGAAATAATCGATTCTTAGGGTATGAGTTCAAAATTTTGAATTCAGACATGGTGGATCTAATCAAAAGTCGTTGATAGATAAGGAACGTGGAAGAAAAATAATTAATGTTAGTTTTTTATTTTAGATCTTTAAACGTCACTAAAAACTATATGAAATGAAAAGATTCTAACTTTGTTTTTGTTTAAACCTAACGATGCAAGTATTGAGAATAAAGCAGCTTACCTGTAACTTTGGGGGGGGGGTGTTAATTAAGTTTTAGTTGGATTTGAGAATCAAAACTTGCTTTAATTTTGTAGTTTGATTGTTGAAGAAGAAAAAACTTATGTAAATTGTTGTGTTTATTTTCTTAGTGAAATGCAAAGTGTTAAAAAGATGATCAAATAGGAGATAATGAGAAAATTCAACAAAACTGTGATTTTGATTGCAGAGAAAGGAAAAAGAGAATAACCCATTGTCATTCTCTGTATGAAATGGAATTCCACAACAAACAAAATTCCAAACAATTTTTATTTGATTATCTTATATGTCGTTCTAATCGGTTTCTTTACCCTTTAAGCCTTGTATAAAACACCTATCAACGAGGGTTGCTACTGTTAATATTTGGAATTTTGTTTGTTGTTTTGCAAGAGTAGTAATAATAAGAAGTTTGAGTAGCCTAGTTCAAGATGCATCACATGTTTACAACTATGACTTAGCTAATGTGTTGTGGTTTACAACATAAACTATCTTTTTCGTTATAGTCAAATAGTCATTTGTAAGTACATTACTTGTTTTAGTATCACTAATATAAATAGTACAACTAATGCATTGTAATCCTCCCAAAATTGTATTAGAAGTACTAGTCATACTATGTTGTTCTTCTAATTATAATATTTCAAAATTGTAATTCCAATAAACAAAATCCTTATGAATATAAAGATGAAGAATGTAAGAAGAGATATTGATTCATAAACTTCAAATTTGGGTGCAAAAAAGAAAATTTTTGCAACCTCTAGTTGTTCTAACATACAATAAAAAAATCTCCATGGTTCATATACCACCATCCACATCACTATTTTGTAAGCTAACACTTCTTATTTTGGTTTCTACTGCGATAACCACAATGCATACAAGTCCCAATAGTGGCAGTACAAGCTTTTACCTAGGCTTGAAATCGCAGTTGTGAATATAACATCAAGAATGTTGTGACCATCACTTGTTATTACAGGAATGTCTACTATAAGGACAATTTTTTTCTTAGTGATCTGCATTAGTTTTATATACTATATAAATAAACTTAATGAAATAGACAAAATTTTATGCATGAATGAGAATAAAATAAATAATGGTGATTAACATGAATATAAAGAAGTTTAATAGTTTTAGTGTTTTTTAATTATAAGTTTTTTTATTTTATTTATATTATTTTTTTAACGTCTGTTGTCTTTTATGGAACCATTATAATTTTTGTTTTTTTTTTAGTGAATAATATATTTAACACATATTTTATATAACAATAAGTAAAAATAATTTACCAATCAATTAAAATTTTCACATGTTTACTAATAGTTGACATGTATATACAAAAAATAACATGATTTTTGTTATAAACCAAAAACCAAATTGAAAACCGAAGGTATCCAATCTGAGCTGAACCAAAATAAATATGGTTTGAATATGGTAGCTATTTATTATAGACCAACTAAACGAAAAAAACCAAACCGATATCAGGTTGAACACACCCCTAATGAGAATAGTGATATGGTGTAAAGAATAATTGCTGGATAGATGGAGATCGATACGAACACACAAGAGTTGCAAAAAACCTTTGATACACCTAATGATCTAGGATAATATTATACATCTAAGATCTAAGCAGAAATGGATATGACATAACAAATCCACACTTAAACTCAAAGAAGAGTTTTCGATAAAAGTAGATGATTAAGTGAGTTTACATCCATAATATAAGGAAAAACAAGGTTCATGTATGCAGGAAAAGATAACTTGAATTTTGTCCTCTATGCATGCAAGAGAGAGAGAAGACCACTCCAATAAATGTTACGCATTACTTAATTACGAATTTGAAGCTTTTCTTGTCTAAAGAGTTTGAAATGTTTTAAACACTCAAAATATGATCTTTTAGACATGTACAAGTGTTGGACCTTCCTCTAATTTTTTTAGTCTTCGTTTTGTACATATTTAACATTTTAATCTTTTATGAGATTATGTATGAAAACTAGAAATTAAAAAGTTAAATACAATTTCCATATAATAATTAATATGTGTCATGATATGAGATTAATTTGATACATGTCTTGATCTAGTAAATTATAATTTGTGTGTCTGTCGATTCTACATTAAACGCGTTCTGAATTATATAATAAGAAAATGAAAAGAGATAGAGAAAGAGGAAAATGAGGATTGAAGAGAACGAGAGAAATAAATAGTAATTTATCTATATGTTTATATTTATTATATTCTAATTTATATAAATTAATAAATTATACATCGTCAATAAATATAATTATATCAAAATTATTATGTATTTTATTTATGATTTGAAATATATATATATATATATATATATATATATATGGATTTTTGTCGGTCATCTACCTGGTATTAGTGTAAAAAAATAAAAATGAAGACTTTATCTCTCTAACAGGAAATTTGTTAATGTTTATCTTTGTTTTTTTATACTTAAAAAATGTTATCTAACATTTTCAAACCAAAAAAAATACTGATGACTTACAATATAAATCTCATTACTTCCTCAGTTGGGGAAAAGCACATGACAAACACGTTTTATGAGTATTTGACTTTATTTTCTTATATACATAATCATTAGCGAAAAAAATTCCGTCACAATTTTTTTTCAAAAACTTTCAGCCAAAAATTTTCTTCCAAAAATATTATGTTGAAAATTGTACACAAAAAAATTTTACTAAAATTTTCTGCCAAAAATTTTACCGTCAAAATTTTTCATCTAAAGATTTCTTGTCAAATATTTTCCGTAAAAATTTCCCTCAAATTTTTTTTTTATAAAAAATATTGTGATTATCTTAATGAAGTTAAATATGAAAATGTTGATGAAATTTTGATGATGTCATCATTAGCAATTATGATAGTACTAATATCAATCGACTAATTTAAATAGGATATGGGCTGATCCAGACCATTTATTTAATAGATTGTGTTGATCCATAACCAGGACAAATGGTTTAATTGGATGTGGGTTTGTTTGGTTTGGTTTACTTATCTTGACACCACTAGTGAAAACTAAACTAATTACCAAAATTTTAAAAGAGGGATGTCATAATTCTATATATATAAAGTTTAATGTTCTCTCTAGAGTGTCATCTCATTTTTACATAGTTTAAAATTATAACACATGTCCTTACATAATCTCTTGATTTTAAATATTTTAAATTCTAATTACTAAACCTTAATACTTATAATAATAATTATAGTTCTTTACATAACATATATCTACAGAATTTGAAAAGACAAATAATATAGCCCACTTATTTATTTGAAAAACAAAAATATGCATAAAATTTAAAATAATAATAAATAAGAAATTATAGAAATATAAATTATTAAAATATTAACATATTAAACGATAAAATAAACATTTGTAAATGTTATCTAATCATTATTATAATTTTTCATTTTTTTTAAAAAAATTCATCATCCATATATTTGAAAAGTTTTTTTAAATAAAAAATAAGTAAAAAGCTACTAAAAGTTCTCAAATATGACAAAAATGATTAATTCAAATTTATTATCTACGTATATAAAGTAGAAAATTTTCATTTTATATAAAGTGATACCTCATTTCATATGTTATAAAATTTGACACATCATCCATCTCTTAATTATACCCTTATAATCTCAAAAATCCAAATATCAAACAAAAGCATTCTAAAAAACTAACTACTTCCACTAATTAAGTCAGGTGCACTCAGCTATAAATTCAAAGTTTGTATGTAATTTCCCGAAAAAACTATTGATGTTTCTCACGATTATTAATTTATTTTATTAATTGTCATACACAGTACAAATGAGACGAATTCAGATATCCAGATCCGTGAAAAAAGTATATGATTTGAGATACCCGAATACATGGGATTCATATAATCTTTTAAAAGTCAGGATATCCGCGGATCTAGTTATCCAGATCTGTATTCGAAGGAAATTTTAAGAAAACTAAATTCTTTTAAAAATTTCAAAGTAGAAAACTTTTCTCTTCATATAGAGCGGCACATCATTTCACATGTTCTAAAATTTGACACATCATCCATCTTCTAATTACAACCTTTTAATCCAAAAAATCTAAAAACCAAACAAAAGCAACCTAAAATAACTCAATACTCCCACTAATTAAGTCGGGTCCATTGAACTATAAATTCAAAGTTTTTATGCAATGTCCCAAAAAAACTATTGATCTTTCCCACGATTATTAATATAATTTATTCATTGTCATATATAGTACAGATGAGACAAATCCTGATATTCAAGCTTTTTGAAGATATATGGATCCGTGAAAAAAGTATCTTGATTTGAGATGCTGGATATCTAGGACTAGAATATCTTTTGAAAAGTCAAGATATCCGCAGATCTACGTATCTAAATCCGTATCCGAAGCAAAAAATGAAATTTTAGAATTTTTTTTAAAAAATATAGAACATGTAATTAAATTTTTTTATAATGAAATAAATTTTCATCTACTTTTAAATACTCAAAATATTATTTAATTATTTTAATTCGAAATAACGTAATATATATATATATATATATATATAATATAAAATAACATACTATATATAGGTACATATCCAAGATATCCAAACCTATAATATTTAATATCCGAATCTAGATCTAGATTCGTCTGGATCATAGATTTTACTATCTGAATTCTAATTTTTTCCTCGGATATCTTATTTATCGGAATGGATTCGATGGGATCCTGATTGGATCTCGGATCCGGATAATATTCCATCCCTATTACATATTTCTTCTTCCTAATTTCTTGTAAATTAAAGGAACCTGCTGGGAAATGACCAGAATAAGCAAAAAATATTAGAAAAATCAACTTGCAATAAAAAAAAATCCAAATTGCGTTTATGAATCCTAAAAGTTAAGTATCGTGTTGAATTAACTTAAAATTTTATAAATTACAATACTATAGAGAAATTAAAAGAACCCATAATCTACACTATAAAAAAACGAAAGACGAGAAAGTCTAAATCATTTTAATCATAATGAAATTGACAAGACAATTGGTTAGAGTAGCCACAATGACTACGGTAATTTATATTTTAGCATGGATAAAAGCGAGAAAGCAACATTTAGGGATAAGACGAGAAAGAAAGTGATCATTGTAGAAAAAAGAAAGAAAACAAAGAGACAAAGACATTTATAATGTTTAATTAACAATTATTATAATAAAAAGTAGGATAAAATCACAAAAACATATATAACTAAAACCAAAACAATTTAAAGCTCAAGGAAAAATTGCAAAATGAAAAAAAAAATATATATATATAACTTCTACTAAACTAAAAAAAAAGTTATTATTAAAAAGTTACCAAGGCTTCCCTATAGTTTGCATCACACATATATAGATGTGGTAGAGTCGCACCTTGAGACTAAAGGAAATCCAGAAGATTTCACTTTATGGCATGATCGCCTCGATCACCCATACACATCAATGATGAGAAACATCATAGAGAACTCACACGATCATTCGTTGAAATCCCGTGAAATATATCACGGAAGTAAAATGACACGTGCCGCTTGTTCTTTTGGAAAATTAATTATGAGGCCATCACCAATCAAAATTGATAAAGAATCACCAAATTTTACTGAAAGAATTCAAGGCGATATATGTAGACCAATACATCCACCATGTGGACCATTCTACAATTTCTTTGTATTGATAGACACATCTAGTAGATGGTCACATATTTTCCTATTATCATCTCGAAACATTGCGTTTGTGAGATTCCTAACTCAAATTATTAAAACAGAAAGCTCAGTTATCCAATCATTCTATTAAAAGAGTTAGATTAGGCAATGCTGGTGAATTCACATCCCAACCATTCAATGATTATTGCATGGCAACAAAGATTGATGTTGAACACCTTGTGCCTTATGTTCATACACAAAATGATTTGGTTGAATCATTAAAGAAACATTTGAAATTAATTGCAAGAACGTTAATCATGAGATTAAAACTTCTAACAACTATATGGAGACATGCTATTTTATATGCAGCAATACTCATTCGAATAAGACCAAGTTCTTATCACAAATATTCCCCATTACAACTAGCATTTGGTCGAGAACCAAATTTATCTCATCTAAGAATTTTGGATGTGTTGTATATGTTCCTATAACACCACCACAACGTACAAAGATGAGACCACAAAGAAGATTGCGTTTCTATGTTGGTTATGATTCTACATCAATTATACGATACCTAGAACCAAAAATTGGCGACGTGTTTACAGCACGCTTCGATGATTTTCACTTTGATGAAAAAGAATTCCCAGTTCTAAGGGAAGAAAACAAACAAGTAGGTAAAGAGATCAAATGAAATATACCATCACTATTACGTCTTGAGCTTCCTACAAAACATTTTGAACACGAAGTTCAATGTATTATGCATTTACAGAGTATAGCCAATCAACTATCTGATGCATTTGCAGATACCAAGACAGTAACTTAATCACATATGACAACTACAAATGCTCCTGCTCATATCGGAATACCACATGAGCATGAGAAAAAAATAATAGACATGAGTCTAAAGCACGCTTGAAGCATGGTAGACGTATGAGTTCCAAAGATCAGAATCCTAGAAAACGAAAGGAAGTTGAAAAACATGATACTCCTAAAACAACCAAAAATGTTTTGGAAGAAACGAATCATGATACTCACAAAATATTTGAAAGTGTTTTGGAAGAAACGAATCATGAATCTAACAGAGATGCAGATACTAATGAGCCTGAACAAAATCATGAGGTTTCAATCAACTATATGAGGAAAATGAAGATCCTGAACTAAATTTTGTATATCAATCTTAAAAGAGACATGATTGGATAAAATGGAAAGAAGCAATACAAGTGGAACTTGATTCCTTAATAAACAAAATGCATTTGGACATATTGTTCTCACACTTGAGAATGTCAAACCTGTCGGATATAAATGGGTTTTCGTAAGAAAGCGAAATGAGAAAACAAAATTTTGAGATGCAAAGCCCGTCTCGTAGTCCAAGGTTTTTCCGAAAGACATGGAATTGATTATGAGGAAACATATTCTCCTAACATGGATGCAATCACATTTAGATTTCTAATGAGTCTAGCTGTTAACGAAAAATTTTAAATCCGTCTAATGAATATTGTTACAACATATTTGTATGGATCATTAGATAATGATATCTATATGATAATCCCTGATGGATTCAAAATGCCAAAAGCACTAAGTTCTAAACCTAAAGAACTATGTGCGATAAAATTTCAAAGATCATTGTATGAGTTAAAACAATATGTAAAAATATCTATATGCCTATGTGTTTTCATCAAGAAAACAACAAACTTATTTGTGATTATTTCGGTATATGCTGATGATCTAAACATTATCTCAACTCAAAAAGAAATACAAAATGCATCGAACTATCTAAAAGGAGAATTTGAGATTAAAGATCTAGGGCAGACAAAATTTTTTCTTGGACAACAAATTGAACACTCTCAAAATGGTATATTTGTGTATTAGTACACATATACAAAAAAGAGTATTAAAACGCTTAAACATATATATGGAAACTCCTCTAAGTACTCCTATGGCCGTTTGATCATGAAATGTTGAAAGTGGTCATTTTAGACCACCCGAAGAAAATGAAGAGATACTTGGTCCTGAAGTACCGTATTTAAGTACTATTGGTGCCCTTATGTATCTTGCAAATTGTACTTGACCTGATATATCATTTTCTATTAATATTCACGCAAGATTTAGTTCGTCACCTACTCGAAGGCATTGGAATAGGATTAAACATGTCTTTCGATACTTGCAAGGGACCACTGATCTAAGATTTTTTTATACTAAAAACTCAGATTGACAAATGGTTGGTTTTGCAAATGCAGGATATTTGTAAGATCCACACAAAGCCCGATCACACACAAGATATGTTTTCACAATCAGAGGTACTGCTATATCGTGGCGTTCACAGAAGCAAACACTTTTTGCCACTTCTTCGAACCATGCTGAAATAATCACGCTCCATGAGGCAAGCCAAGAATGTATATGGTTGAGATTAATGAGTCAACACATCAAATCCACCAGTGGAATTCATCTAAAAGAAGAATCGACTATCTTGTATAAAGACAATGCTACTTGTGTTATACAGACAAAGGAATGCTATATCAAGAGTGATAGAACAAAAAAAATTCCACCAAATTTATTTTCATACACCCAAGAACTCAAGAAGAATAAGAAAATTGAAGTGAAATATGTTTGATCAAGCGACAACGCTGCAGATCTCTTCACAAAATCACTATCTACTTCTGTATCCAGGAAGCATATTCACAACATTGGAATGCACTATCAACAAGACATATAAATATGACATCTGCACTTGAGGGGGAGCTTGCGTAGTTGTACTCTTTTTACTTTACTATGGTTTTTTCCACTCGGTTTTCCTAGAAAGGTTTTTAATGAGGCAACATAAAACAAAACTGAAGTAATAGTGTTGATACTGGTATCTAAGGTGGAGTGTTACAAAAAATAATAATTCAAAGAGATAATTGATCAAACGGATCAAGTAGGAAAATGGAGAGTATGAAGTCCAACATCAACTCATACCCATTTTGCCTTATAAATAGAGTACATTCTTCACTTTGTAATTTACAACACAAACCCAAATTCAATTAAAAAACTCTCTAAAATCTAACACATTAAGTCCTCTTAGTAATTTTATTATTATTTTAAGTTTTTGATCCGATTTTCCGGGTATAGAATTTTTTCCATAATTCATATATATCCGACCGAGAAAATAATGTTCTGATTACCACATGAATCACTTTTTATTATCATTTTGTCACAAGGAATCACTTTAGTCAAAATCATGATGACTAAAAAATGTTAAGAAAACAACTAAAAGCTACTTCAGACACATATACCTCTTTCATCTATGTTTTACATGATAAATAATAAGTATAACCGAGTTTACCCTGTCATGGGATTTTTTTTTGTATAGAAAACCTTCTATTGATTGCATAGAATTACAAAATAACTAGGTTTTTTAAATCCCAAAGTTTGAGATTATTCCTACACATAATATAAGAAGCAATGAACCTTAGTTAAGTTAAAATAGCTTGCCCTATCGTAATGGACTCATGATTTCGTGAGGCCCAAGATGGATTTAGTGTAGATAGCCCAATCGATCTTTTCCTTTTCTTTCTTTAGCCCAATTGAGAGTGAGGTGAGGATGTCTTTCTTCTTCCCAAAGTCATGCGCACGTCTGATGTCTTTGCATTTTACATGTTTTAGGAGTATATTTGTCATCATTTTGAGTTTATTTAGTTGTCAATATGGTACATTCATAGGTCTTCTTCAGTAAGTTTACATTTTTAGATAATTCTGCATTAACATATGCATACATGTGCATATTGGAGATGTTTCGAATACTTAGGGAGTACTCCTAAACAATGGAATAAATGAGGAAGAAAAATGGTACTAAAGTGGCTAAGTGATTCAGTTTTTAGAACAAGGCCAAGTGACCAACTCGATCACATGCTTGTTCCGAGATAGAGCCCAACTTGACCAACCCGACTTGAACACCAACTCATACTAATATTAGCCAAGCTTGATCAAGGAAACTCGATCACCGACCCGAACTTGATCACCAGGCCATATTCGATCACCAAGCTGGACTCGATCACTGGGCCAAACTCGATCACCGAGCTGGACTCGATCACTAGGACGGACTCGATTACCCGAGCTGAACTTGATCACCCGAGCCGGACTCTATCACCTGATCCAAGCCGGACTCGATCACCCGAGCCAACACACCTCGACCCAACTCGATCCGGACTCTACCAGCACGCGATGACCCTACTCGATCACACCTCGACCTGACTCAATCACAACTCGAGCCAAGAAGTTCCTGTCCAAGCCAAGAAAACTCGATTTCAAATTAAGAAGAATCATTACAATTTTTAATTTGTTGTCTTTTAGTGGTTTAGGGTTTTTTCTAAACCACTATATAATCTCTAAACACGCCTCCATTTGAACATATGCTTTATTTTATGTTCTTCTTTTAGGTTTTTCTCTCTGTTTTTACCTTTGAATGTTCTTGTATGATTAAAACAATATCTTTCATTAAATCAAGTTTCCGTTTATGATTTCTTCTGATTTATGTTTGTTTTAGATTAAGAGTAATGAATATCTGGTGCATGTTGATCTTTCATTTCGTTTTCTGGTTTTGATCACCGTTTTTTGGGTTTATGCTCACTTTTTTCTGGGTTTTGGTTCTTCCTGCTCTTGATCATCCTCTTCTGGGTTTTTTATTCTTCATGTTCTTTCTGTTCTAAATAGTTTGATCTTTGATCCGTATGATTTGTTTAGTAGTTCCGTTTTCTGGGTTTTCTGATTTCGTGATCATCATGGGTAGTGAGTAGTTTCATAGGTTTTTGAAGATGGGGTAGATTGGTGCTGATTCCTTGATTCTCCTAGATGTTTAAGCTTGATCATTCATAGATCTCTTATGTTTCATTGTTCTTAATGCTTATTTCTCTCTTATCGATTGAAATATGATCTTAGGCATTTCCACACCCAAAAGGTGTCTGATGAAATGTCTGAACAAAGTGATTTCAGAGATCTACATTCCTAACCCAAGAGATTGGTTTTTTAGGGTGTTTATTGACTTGAACTGATTGTTTTTTCATGCCTGCTATGTAGTGTTCCGTTAACGAGAGTTATGTCTGGATATTGCTTAGTTTGAGATCATCTTTGAAGAGATTAAATTTGATTGTTTCTGAATCTGTTGTCTAGGGATTAGCTCTTGCTTGAGGTATGTTAGGAATCTATGTAGATCAAGGAGGATCACTCATCAATTACGCCCATCCTCAAGAACTATTTTTCTTTGATTGCATTTTAACACCATTTTCTCTTCGGCTTTTAGTTTACTTGTTGTTTACTCCTTAGTTTTTTTATGCATGATAGATTTTGTGTTATGTTCTACTTCCAATTTGTTCCGTTGTTTATGACTGTTAGTTAACCCCATTTATTTACTTGGCTTGAATTAGTAGATTTGATTGCATCTAGAGTGGTTAATAACTTCACATGATTGGATTGACACCTATTAAACTACAATGACATGATAGTATAATAGGAATTCAACTAGTGAAAAATCCTACTATAAATTTGGCTCCGTTTCAGATTGGGTGTTTGTTTGTTACATTATGGATTTTCGATCTATTGAGATCAAGTTCGTTTTCTCCATCACTTCTCACTTTTTTTCTTTTTTTTTTAGGTACTTACATCACTAATTCCAGTGTATGAATCTGAGAAGCAGAGGACCAACTGACTTACTTCCACTCGTTGACGACATCCGTGCTCTTGAAAGGGAACACACTCGAGCTAGACGAGAACAAGAACGTTTGGATCATCTGTGACGGTTGGATTTGCAAATGGAGAATATTAACAACAATGTCCTTCCTGGTGGACGACCTATTAGTGCTAGTGATGCACTAAAAATCCACACCCAACGCCATAGGATTGCTCTACCAGCTGTGAACAACAACAATTTCGAAATTAAACACAACTTGATGGTGATGGCTCAGGCGAACAATTTTCACGGGCTGCCAATGGAGGACCCCCTGGATCATCTTGACGAGTTTGACAGACTTTGTAGTCTTTCCAAGATAAATGGTGTGAGTGAGGACGCTTTGAAACTCCGTCTTTTCCCTTTCTCTTTGGGTGACAAGGCACACCACTGAGAGAAGGCTCTACCTCCAAATTCCATTACCTCCTGGAATGACTGCAAGAAGGATTTTCTTGCCAAATTCTTCTCTACATCACGAACAACGATGTATACCATGCAGTGTCTCCATCATTGTTTCAGCAAAGAGTCACTTCTTAGTACTCTCTATAGAGGAACCTTGCCCAAGATCAGGATGCTCCTAGACAAAAACTTGTTGAAAATCTGAATAATGGAAATTTTTTAAACAAGAACGCCGAAGACGGATGGGAACTTGTTAAAAATCTGGCACAGCCTGATGGGAACTAATCTGACGATTATATAAGACTCCAAGGGGCATCAACGATTTTGATGACAAAAACACGGCAAGACATAAAGGCTATGAATGACAGACTGGATAAGCTCCTTCTTGGACAACAGCAACATGTTCACTTCATCAATGAGGAAGAGCAAGTTCAGCTCCTAGCTGGGGAACCTAAAAAACATTAGAAGATTAGCTATGTTCAGAATCAAGGTGGGTATAACAAGGGTTTCGTAAACTACTCAGATAATCCTGGTCTATCATAACGCAACAACAACATGGCCAACCCTCAGGATCAAGTTTATCCACCACCGCAACGGAAAAATATCCAGCCATTCATCAATTATGCTCAGAATCGTGGTTTTTTTCCCAAGAAACAATCACAGGGTGGTTTCCAGCAACAACAACAAGTTGGTTCTCCTCCTTGTTTTGCACCTCAACAACCTCCACCACAACAATTTAATGTGGACGCTTTGCTGCATCAACTTCTTCAAGGTCAAGTGAATGGTGCAATGGAAACATTTAAGAAACTTGGTGAACTAAACAACAAGATGGATTCCTTATTCAATGCCATCGATGCGAAGATTAGAAGTTTGAACTAAAGGGTTACTTCTTTGGAAAGAAAATCTGCTTCTACTTCTGTTTCTTCTCCAACCACAAATGGCCAACTTCTGGTAAGGGCAATTCAGAACCTAAAAGAATATGCACATGTTAATGCCATCTTTTTGGGAAATACCCACGAATTTTCTTCTCACCCTTGTCCTACTCACATCACTGAGGAAAATGTAGTTCAAGTTTGGGGGAATTAGTTTAAATGGAGCTAAAAATTCAGATTATGCAACAGCTGATTCTTTGACATGGACGAAGCTAGAGTTAGCAACCATAGTCAAGCTTGTTTTTGCTGAAAAGCTATCTGTTCCAAAGGGAAAAAATACCTTTTGTTCCACCACCTTATATTCCAAGGTTGCCATTTCCATCACGGTTCAAGAAGGAGATAATGGAGAAATACCAACAATCTTTGAGAAATCCATGAAGGAGGGTGAAGCTCAAGGAATGCTTCTACCAAATGATGAATGCAATGCCATAATAGCAGAGAAGTAAGACGATCCTGGCTCATTCACTATACCATTGTCACTAGGTTCATTGATCTTCAACAAATGCCTATGCGATTTAGGAGCATCCATCAACTTGATGCCTCTCCGTTGCCAAGAAGATGGGGTTCAATGATGATAGTAGGATTTTTCGTCCTTAAATGATATCAATTACCCATCATTATAGTATAGATGGGTTATTAATCCAAATGAGAGTGCACTAACAATATGAATTGCAATGGATGCTTCAAAGTCAAGCTAAGCATTAAAAGGGTGGTTTTGCTAAAGGGTCCTAAGTGCTGTAAACATGCTAGAAGTAAGGTGCACAAACATAAAAAGAAGCATAAAAGACTAGAATGCAAAAACTGAGAAAAAGCAAAGAGAGTGAAAGATGTAAACAAGTGTAAAGCAGTTCCAGAGGACAAGGGTAATTGACTAAGGATCCATCCTAAACTACCTAAGTACCTAACATACCTCATACAATGAGCCAACCCCTAGACAATAGAAACATAAGCAACCAATTCCAATCCCTTGGAAATCAATTTCAAGCAAAGCAGTCACAGACTTAACTCCCGTTATAGACAATAACTACTAAGCAGGCATGAACAACAATCTACTATAGTCAATAAGCTTCACAAACAACTAATCCCTTAGAAGGGGAAATGAATATCTGAAATCACCTAGTTCCGAACATCTTCAATGAGTCACTGTCAAGTGTTGAAGAGCCTAAAGGCGGGTTTTCAGTCCTGGTCAGGATGAAATACAATTAGAATTACGTGTAGGTGAAACATAAGGGATTTACAGACAAACAACTTAGGTACTAAGGTGGAGTCAGGACATCAACCCAGTTTACCCCATCCTCAGGATTTTAAAGGACTACTCACTACTCATGGAAACGAAAAAAGAGAAAACAAAAATCATGACTTCAAAGCAAAACATGCGGATCTAAGGCTAAACAGATGAAGAACAACAAAAACACAAACCCAGAAACTAAGAACAACAATGAAACAGTAAAACAGAGATGACGAACAAACTTAAAACATAAGATTAAAAGCTTAAAATGTAAATCAATATGCACCAACTAAACAACAACCTAAAGCTAAGCAGGAAAGTAAAGGAAAAACAATAGATTAACTTGAAACTTAAAAGAAATCTGGTTTTTACACCAAGAACATGAAGAACAACAACGAGAATGAAAACCTAAGACTAAAACCTAAAGAGGAAAGAAAAACTAAGCTCTCTTAAAAAGGAGGCGAGTTAGAGATTTTATAGTGTGTAGAGGAAAGCTCTAAATCGCACTAAAGACAAAAAGCTAATCATTGTCTTGGATCTTAGTTCAGGTGCTATCCGGAATTGAGTTGGTCAGGTCGGAGCCTGAGCTGGTGCGTGATCGATCTGAAGTGTTGAGAGCTTGGATGTAAGCATCGGGATCGATCCAAGTTGAGACGCGTTTGAGAGTGGGAACAATCCTGAACTTAAGTACCTGAGATCGATCCATGCAAGGTGTTGGGATCGATCCAGGCGTTGTGTTGGCAAGAGAGGTCGATCCAGTCTTCAGGTTGTGATAGATCCAAACTTAGCTTAGCTCCCCTTTCATGCTCTTCCTTTGCTTCTACAGAAACTTCACGAGCTGTCCCAAGAGAGATAGAGAGATCGATCTAGGTGAGTGTGGGATCGATCTGGAGGTGTGCTGGAACAAGGTGGGATTGATCTGGATCGATCCAGAAGTGAGCTGGGATCGATCCAGAAGTGAGCTGGGATCGATCCAGATCTTGTAGTTGGGATCAATCCAGAAGCTACTTGGGATCGATCCAGGAGTGATGCAGGATCGATCCAGATAGGTGTTGGAGAGAGCTGAGATTGATCCAGATGAAGTGGTGAGATTGATATGAGTGAGGTAGATATCGATCCAGGAAGAAAGGAGATAGATCCAGTTTTGGTGCCAGTCCATTCAACGCTAAGGGCTGTCCATTCCATGTTAAGTGCTGCTTTTCTGAAATCTCACAAATCCTTCCCGAAAACTTCTAAAAGTTCTGAAAAATCTCCAAAATGCGTACATATGCAAATTCTAATGCAAAAGTCCTAAAAATCACAAACTTACTAAAATCAACTATAAATGTGATCTATGCACGCCTAAAGACCTCAGAATTGATGCTAAATGATATGTAAAATACATGAAAATTCAGAGTCATCAACTCCCNAGTGTTATCAACTCCCCCAAACTAAATCCTTGGTTGCCCTCAAGCAAGTAATTCAGAAGTCTGGGAGTGAGGTTTGAAAGTGGGAACTCATAACCAAAACATGCTACAAACACAGGTAATATTAATGTCCTAGTTACTAGTTCG
>OVBE01005080.1:0-22437 GCA_900406425.1 Iberis pinnata | reverse complement strand
AATTATCACTATTTATTTAGTTTGACCATGGTTTAGAAAAATATATAAATTAGTGAGATATAGCCCACGATTTTTTTAATCAATTTGACAAAATCTAAAATAAGTTTAATATGATTTCTTAGAGTATGTTTACCAATAATAATGGGTTGAAACTTGTTAATTATCACCATTGCTTTCATTTGACCCTTGTTTAGCAATAACGTGAAAATCACTAAAATATATAATTTAGTGATCTACAGGCCACGATTGTTTGTCAATTTGACAAAATCTGAAATAAGTTTATTAGGCTTTTTTAGAGTGTATTTACCAATAATAATTGGTTGAAACTTGTTAATTATCACTATTGCTTTCGTTTAACCCTTGTTTAGCAATAACGTGAAAATCACTAAAATATATAAATTAGTGAGCTATAGCCCATGATTTTTTGTCAATTTCACAAAATCTGAAATAAGTTTAATATGCTTTCTTAGAGTCTCTTTACCAATAATAATGGGTTGAAACTTGTTAATTATCAGTATTGCTTTAGTTTGACCATGGTTTGGAAATAACGTGAAAATAACTAAAATATATAAATTAGTGAGCGATAGCCTATTATTTTTTTTATCGATTTGACAAAATCTGAAATAAGTTTATTATGCTTTCTTAGAGTATTTTTAGCAATAATAATGAGTTGAACCTTGTTAATTATCACTATTGCTTTCGTTTGACCCTTGTTTAGCAATAACGTGAAAATCACTAAATTATATAAATTAGTGAGCTATAGCCCATGATTTTTTTGTCAATTTCACAAAATCTGAAATAAGTTTAATATGCTTTCTTAGAGTCTCCTTACCAATAATTATGGGTTGAAACTTGTTAATTATAACTATTGCTTTAGTTTGACCATTGTTTAGCAATAACATGACAATCACTAAAACATATAAATTAGTGAGCTATAGCCCATAATTTTTTGTTCATTTGACAAAATCTGAAATAAGTTTATTATGCTTTCTTAGAGTCTCTTTACCAATAATAATGGGTTGAAACTTGTTAATTATCACTATTGCTTTTGTTTTACCCTTGTTTAGCAATAACGTGAAAATCACTAATATATAAATTAGTGAGCTATAGCCCACAATTTTTTTGTCAATTTGACAAAATCTGAAATAAGTTTAATATGTTTTCTTAGAGTCTCTTTACTATTAATAATGAGTTGAAACTTGTTAATTATCACTATTTCTTTAGTTTGACCATGATTTAGCAATAACTCGAAAATCACTAAAATTTATAAATTAGTGAGCGCTAGCCCCTGAATTTTTATCAATTTGAAAAAATCTGAAATAAGTTTATCATGCTTTTTTGGAGTCTCTTTACCAGTAATAATGGGTTGAAACTTGTTAATTATCACTATTGCTTTCGTTTGACCATGGTTTAGAAATAACATGAAATCACTAAAATATATTAATTAGTGAGCTATAGCCCACGATTTTTTTGTCAATTTGACAAAATCTGAATTAAGTTTATTAGGCTTTCTTAGAGTATCTTTACCAATAATAATGGATTGAAAGTTGTTAATTATCACTATTGATTTAGTTTGACCATTGTTTAGCAATAACGCGAAAATCACTAAAATATATAATTTAGTGAGCTATAGCCCACAATTTTTTGTCAATTTGACAAAATCGGAAATAAGTTTATTATGCTTTCTTAGAGTCTCTTTACCAATAGTAATGGGTTGATACTTGTTAATTATCATTATTGCTTTCGTTTGACCCTTGTTTAGCAATAACGTGAAAATCAATAAAATATATAAATTAGTAAGATATAGCCAACGATTGTTTGTCTCTTTATTATTGGTAAAATATAAATTAGTGAACTAAGTTTATTATGTTTTCTTAGAGTCTCTTTAACAAATAAGTTTCGTCTATTTGTTATTGTTAATAAAACTCTAAGGAAGTCATAAAACATAATTCATTTTTTTATATTTGGAGAAAAACCCACTGATTCCAAATATTTTAGTCATTGTGGAGTTATTGCTAAAACATTACACAACTTATGCATTATTAATAATTAACAAGTTTAATATGTTTCTTATTGTTAAGGAGACTTTGAGGAAGCATTCCAAATAAATTTTTACTTCTAAAAATTTGGCCAAAAACCATAGACTGTAACCCACTTATTCCAAGAAATTCAGTCAATTTCAAGCTTGTGATTCAATTCTTGCGAGAAGATCCTTGCATTTCGCTCCTCCTATATATGGTAGAAACTTTGTAAGTTCATTCTTAGATGTTCGTTTAATTATAAGCTATTTTGCTAAAACCCTAATTATATATATATGTCCCAACCAAGTTGCTAAAACGGGTTTTAGATGCTCTAATATCATCATCATGTGTCTACATATATTAAACAAGAAAAAAAGTATTTAAAAAAAAAAATTCTGTTTTTAGGAGCATGAGAACTGTATATAAGCACGAACATACACGATACATTTTTTTTTTTTAACATGGCACAAATACAATTATATATTGGTAAAAGAAAATACAAATACATTCATATGTTAATCTCGTAATTAACAAACGGTGGGCGAATCTACCTCGCTCTACACACACAAGTTTGGGATCTTTTTTTTAATCTTCGAGATTTACTTTAATAATTATACGAATCATTTTTTTATGCCCATGCAGTGAGCTCATAGGATCTTTGGCCTTGGTCGAACGTTAACGACAAGTGGAGAAGCCATTTCGCATGAGAGCCTCAAAACCTCCGATAGATCCGGAGGGTTAGCTTCCACGCTATGATTCCACTCAAACTCATGCAAGAGTGTCGCCACCCAATACGACACCGTCGTAAGGCCCAAATTCTTTCCCGGGCAAACCCTCTTACCCGACCCAAACGGTGCTAACCTCAGATCCGACCCGAAAACAGAGAACTCAGCTTCACCGTCTCTAGTCACGAACCTCTCAGGGTTAAACTCAAGAGGATTCTCCCACACGTGCGGGTCACGTGCTATAGCCCACATGTTGACCATCGCGGTGGTCCCAGCCGGCACGTGATATCCGTCCACGGTTGTTTCTGTTATTGAGAGGCGTGCCCAAGAGAGAAGTGGACCCGGAGGATGCAGCCTCAATACTTCTTTGATCATAGCCGTTAGATACGTGAGTGATGGAAGGTCAGACTCATCGACGGCTCTGGATCTTCCAACGACTCGATCAAGCTCATCGTGGACCGTTGATTGAACTTTGGGATGTATCACAATTCTCGCTAGCACCCACTCGATTAAAACCGCTACTGTGTCTGTTCCCCTGAATATCATTTCCTGATGGGACCAAAAGTTTGAATGATTAATATAATGTTGATTTTTTATAAATATATAAATGATAATAAGAACACTTGCCCAAAGAACAGCGACCACATCAGATTCTGATAATTTCTCGGAACCTTGAAGAGATCGTAACACATCAAGAAAGTTACACGTGGCAGCACGTTGTTCATGAATGATTCGGTTCATTAACTGGTTTACTTTTGGTACGAGCTTAGAACACCTAAACCGAATTTGTTGGAAATCTAGACCAGCTAACCAAGGAAGATGGTCAGTCCAGTTTAGTGTACCGAGAAGATCATATCCTTCTTCCACCAAACCCTTTAAGCATTCCATTTCCACGGACTCCAATTCATACTCTCTCCCAAAAACTAAACTCATCATGTTACACAACGACGCCGTTTTGACCACATCACGTACTTCAAACTCGGTTTTGGCGTTACGTGCAAACGCATGCACCAATTGAGTCGCTATAGCTCGTCTCTGATCTTCGGAGCGTTTGATTTGCTTCGGGTTGAAAAGATGGTTTGAGCCTAACCTACGCAATGTACGCCAATAAGTACCATTAGGAGCAAAACCCATAGCTCGGTTAAACATCAAACCGTAAGCGGTTTCATCAACCGGTCGGTCTGCAAAAACCGAACTGTTTAGTATTTCTTTGGCCACGTCAGGATGACATGTCACCACCACTTTAGTACTACCGAGGCTAAACGCCATGAGCCTCTTGGCGTTACACAAAGTAGCCACACTCGCTATGCGCTGATGAGCCACGTGGCTTGACCTTAAGCTCATGCTTCCCACAAGTGGAAACCCTCTCGGACCGGGAATGAGATTTTTGGTTTTTCGGTTATAACCGAGAGTAAACCGGCGAGTTAGGAAATATCTTCCCCAAGCCGGTCCACCAGGCGTAGACCAAAATAAGATGGTTAAGGTTAACCAAGAGATGATTATTGTGAGAATAAAAGAAACAAAATGTTCTTGCATGAACATATTGAATTTTGACACAAGAGCTAATACCCACAAGAATTCTATTTCTGGTTTCATGGTTATAGAAAACATTATGGATTTGTTGTTTCTGTTTTTTCCGTTTTTGGGTTGTGATTTTAAGTTTGGATTTGGTGAGGCTTTAAATAGACCTACAAATGTGAAGATCTTAGCCAATAGCAAATCTTAGAATATTTTCATTTTCAAATTGGTATAATAACCAATATGCGCTCGTGGTCATCCACATGTGCATGTCATCACATCTTAAATTACGATGTCTCAATATATATTTTTTTAGTTTAGTTTTGAAGATTATACTTACATCTGTCCCATTTCCTTTCAATTTTATGATTGACTAAGAATAGTACTATCGTCTAATGGTCCGCTTTTTAACTTATTATAACAATTTCATTAAAACTTTTCTTATAAACGCATACGTATATGATATGAGTTGAGAATATATTATAGTTTATAAACCATAATTTACGGGGTAATGTGTAATAAAAGTGAGTATATATGCATCTTAATAAAGTAAATTGCATATCTAAACGTAGTGCTTAATTAACAACAACAACAAAAGAAAAACAATATAATTTTATGGAAAACAACATAATACTTTTTTTCAAAGATGCCATATTTTCGGATGAGTCTCCTTGCAAGTTGCAAATGTACGACCTTCTTCTGTAAACTGCTCCTAAATTTGACTTTTCTTTTTTAAGTCAATGAATGAATGACCTTTGCTTTTTCTTTACATTATTCTCTTGTTTGACGGCATTTTTTACATAGTTTCTAACTAATCTATACTTTTTCAACAATATAATATATTACTATAGACAATCTTGAAGAAAACATGGGTAGCTCGTTTATGTTTAAGACAAATTACACTAAAATCTGAATACCACCAATCAATATAATTAACTATGTGATTAGCTTAGCTAGTGTTTAATTTGTATATAAGTCATTAATTATAACTAAGAATATTTTATTTGTTTGATTCAGCTGATAGAGAATCACAATTTGATGAGATGTATCGTCTATTGAAAGGTATAAAAAATCCAAAAGTAGTTTACATTTTATTATAAGAACCTTTCTTTTTTGCTTATAACCATTAAATTAAATTGCATCTTTACACATAAACACAGAGGTATAATTAACAATAGAAATTAAGTAACCAATTGGTCATGAAGCACTTTGGTGGCGGATCAATCATATGGCATATATATTATTAATATGATCGTGCTAATGCTATGTTAATTATAATAAAGGCCCATTTTTTAGGTCTTGAGAGAAAAAGCGAGTTTGTGATTGGAGCACTTCAAATTATTCGGTTGCATGCAAAAGAATAATATCTTTTGCTGGATTTAGATTATATTCCATTTTTTACATGACACTCTAAGTTGATGTCACCAAAGTATTTTGGAAATTTTGCTTTACTGATATTAATTAGTCATCTTATTGTAATTTTATTAATTTCACTAATCTTTTACCAAAATCTCCATTACCTTATATTAGCGTGGGTGTAAGCACGATCATACTGTCATTAAAAAGGATATATATCATAATATATTGTCTTTAATTAAAATAATAATAATAATATATATATATGTATATAAATAACATATTGCGACACTATCTATCATTATCAAAACAAGTTTTTAAAAAAAACATAATTACTTCGAGAAACCAATCTTTTCAACAACCACAGTTCATTTTTTAACATTATAACTACGAAGTAGGTGTTTCTATTTCTAAGTATATGTAGTAACGTATCTGACAACTAAAGTAAATCATTCTTCTCAGAGGCGGCTCTGTGGGAAGGACAGTAAGAGCGGTCGTCCCGAATTCCTCTTCTGAGTCGATATGTTAGAGCCAAACTTTTTAAAAAAAATAGTGATTTAAAAGTAGCAATAATAAATAGTTCTTGTATTTTATTTATATTTGTAAAAATTTACAATAAAAATCTAATATTAAATTATTTTTAAATTTTCTAAATAAATTAAATTTAAAGGCCCAAATTTTATTTCTGCTCGAGGGTTCCTAAAATTTGTAAACCGACACTGATTCTTCTAGTTCTTATTTCGCTACAAAAGCATAAAATGTAGATACAAGTTAGGTCCATGAAAATAACGAGGTGTATCAATCAATCATTTGAGATTATTAAATTTATAGATTTTTGGATTTTTCATTATTCTTTAACTAAAAAATACAATTATTACCATATTTTTTGGATTTTTGTAGTTTTTATAGTAGAAAATATCACAAAATAATATTAAAAAATGTATGCTGAAAATAAATTGAAACTGAATGTAGTATTAAAAGTTACTACTTAAATAACTTTTTAAACTTTTTTTTCTTGACAAGTATTTATATTAGATTAGAGAAATAAAATCTACATTCGGTACATACAATTTCACAAAGAGAAAAGAAGAACCTATAACCGGGTAAATGATCCGCTAAGGGTGAACAACACTCATTTTCTAAGTTTACTTGATCTCATTAGTGGGATTTCTAAAACTAATCCTATAAAAGGATGATTAAAATTATATTCCCATTTAGTCGGCCAATACCGAAGCGGAAAATGTATGCCAAATGCATATATCATGAAGTTTAATTCATTCCTAAAATCTAATCTAACTAACATTGTCTACTAAAAACTATAATGGTTACATAGTATACATGCCCAAATAAGTCCAATGGGGTTAACCAAAAGAGGATTGGACCCGCCACAAAAAAGAACTCGGCTCACTCCAAACCCAAATAAAAAAAAGTGTGTCCTAGCTCTCCCTTCTGCTAAATCGCCGTCAACCTTGAACGTCATATCAAACCACCGCTCCAAGCACTCGTCAGCGACGGAGAAGAGGCCAGACCCACTGTCCCCACAAGGAAAATACCACAAGTAGAGTCGCCTGCATGCACTGCCAAAATGAGAAGTTTGTGACAGATAGACACGAATTCGAATTATGTGGATACCAGGAGCCCACCAACACTGTCGATGTGAGACCCATGCCGAGAATAAATTTTTAAATTTTAAAGGATATAAGTAATAAATTCGATGCGAAACTTCACTTTTTTCTGACAACTTTCCATTGATATTAGATCAAAGATACAATGTCATATACAAAATTACATAATACAAATTATTCACAAACATCTATGTGCGTCATATGCTGAAGATAGTAAAATTACAAAAGTAATGTTTACGATGAATTCTTGTGAAGAACGTCTTATACGATAACATATATATATATATATATATATATATATATATATATATATATGTTATCTTCTTTTCTTTGATACCATCTAACTTTGATGCAATTCATACACTTATATTGTTGAGGTATTTTCTAACTGCATTAGTAAAATCTATTGCTTCTGAAACTAGTTATGAAAAGTTGACAATACGATACCAATTAATCGTATTAGAGTCTTCATAAATATTGTAGATCTTGAAATGATCATGATATAATCTCAAATATTTTTATCAATCTCTCCATCTTCGCCACTTACATCGGTTCTCCGGTGCTTTTTCTTTTGTAGACGTTCCACAAATAATAACAAAAATGCATCATTTTCCAAATGAAGGCAACTTGAATTTCTTTACCCACCATATTTGCATTGCAAAATCATTGAAAATGAAGTTCGATACTTTACAGTAAACTTCAAAAATCAATGATGAAGCAACGAAATTAAAGAGTTTGATCGGTGATACACCACGAAAGCCATGTAATCAAATTGCTTGCATTGAATCACTTGAATAAAAGCACATGAAGAAGAAAGACTATCGGTGATTGTAGATTGAAAATATGTATTTTCTATGGCGGTTTCCAAATCCGAATTAAATTTCGAGAATATTCAGCGTCTACAAGAAATTTATCCAGAGGAAAAACACCATAATACAATACATACCATGGAAAAATACCGACGAACTGAGATTCCATTCTCGGAACCGTAAAATCTCGAAATAGACTCAGAACACTGATAATCAAAACCAAGAAATTCTCCATGGAGAAGATAACTAAGTATAACAAAGAAATTAAATTAAAGCATAACCGACGCCGAAACCTGCGCCGGCCAAAATACGGTTGATAATTGTTGTTCTCCTTCTCTATGCGTAACTTCAGTATTGAATAAACTATCTTTAAAACTAGTTTCATTTATCAAGCGGTGTGTAACACCCGCGATCCAAAAATTTCGTGAAATTGAGTAAATCGAACAACTATCTTAAATGCGGGAATTGTTGAAATCGATGGAAACGGTTTAGCGAAAAATGATTATTAATTAACTAAATGGTTTTTTTTTAAGTGTAATTGTATTACATTTAAGTAAATGAAAAAGAAGAGCTTTTAATTAAATAAAAGGAAGAGAAATTACAAAAATAATAACAAAGAAAAAGAAGGACGTGCATAAAAAATGGAGGAAAAGATGTTACGGAGGAAAATTATGGAGAGAAGAAAAATGAGTTTTTACTCTTATTCCTAGTAATGGAAGGGAAAAATCAATGATAATGGTGAGACGAAGAGATTTTTCTAGCCAATTAAAGATGATGATGAAAGGCAAAGAACAAGATTATGGAAATGATTGAGAAGTGTATAGCAAGTGTAAGATGAAAGAAAATTGTAGAGATTTGAAGAAAATATTGACGTTTTCTGCTTCATCACCAGCAAAACGCCATTAGAGAAAAAGTGGTGGAAGTTCTAATCTAGAAAAATCCACTATTATTGAACTAGAGAAGAGAGTTAAAAGAAAAAGGAAGAAGAAGACAACACATTTAAAAGTTTTGAGTTGAGATATTTCGGAGACAATTGGGACGAATTCATAGAATAACAGGCTGAAGAGTTGATTGATATAGATAGATGACGTGTCAAGGAAGCCATAGGAACAAACAGTGAAGCCATCGGAGTTATGATGCGGCTACGGCTTCCGTCGCAAGAAAACAGATAAGTTCAGTTTTATAAACCTCTATTCCTTAAACTGCTCAAGTTGGCTACTTTGAGGTAACGTTTGGAGGGTCAAAACATGTCTGATTAGGCTGAAATTTGGTGGTGATATTAATGAAACTACATAGTTTATATTCAATGGTGGGATTAAGAATTGGACAGTTAGAACTGGAGATATGTTGAGATTTCCGGACTGTTTTAGCATGTTAATTGCAGTTTCAGATTTGACCGGTTTTGTAGGAAGTAATGTTTGGATGGTCTAAAGAGATTGTTTATGGCTGATATTGTATGGAGTCATTTTAGGCTCACTTTTTTAGCTTATGGACATAAAAAATCAGAATCGGAGTTCATATGAAAAGAGATTCGTTTTGTTATGAATGGTGTGGTAAAATGGTCTAAATAAGAAGAAATGTGGATTTGTAACTGGTCGGATCACACATGGTGTGAGCTTAGGACTGGTGGTTGGAGGACCAATAATCCGACCCATCTCTTTTTGTTATTGGTCACGTGGGGATGGTTGGTTGTGTGACTAAATAACAAAGAGAGGTGGTGAAGATAGTTGTTCGAAGTAGTTAAAGAATGGAGCTTGAGCAAAAGGTTGATACCATAGTAAGTCAAAAGCACTTCCAAGGTACGCGTCAAGTTTATTATAATTTATTTATATATGTCAATTCATGGACGAGAATGTATGATGTATAAAGAAGGATTAGTATGTGTTGTCGTTAGTACATGTGTATGAAAAGAAATGAGTGTAATTAGGTTAGATAAAAATATAAAACCTCTACAACATTTAGTTAAGGTTGACCGAATTTAAAATTTTTGTCTCGAGATTAAAGAAGTCGGGTCAGTGTGTTTCACGATGCTTGAATTATTATTTTTGGTTATTATGTTATCCATCTTACTCTCAATTCATTTATGTTTTTTTTTTGTGCACCAAATTTTTCATTCCAGAGTTAAGTGTTTACATAGGAATAAAATGCTTCGAACAGATTCCGAGCTAAAGGCTCAAAGGCCAAAATAAGCATAGAGCAAAGCGAAGATAGATACACAAGTTTGACGGTGCTTGATGAACCAATAGCGCCAGATTCAAAGAGACTAAGCAGCTTCGCATCCGTGAAAGACTTAAGGATTAGACCAGCTTCCTTAGCTAAACTTGAGAAAGTCACCTTGAAAGGTGTCTTTTGTAAACAATCCAAGACCTCAAACTTCATCCTAAAGTTTGTTGCATCTTCCGGTCTCTGATAGACCTTTACACAAGATAACAAAATGGCTTGGACCAGAAACATATTCTTCGGTTTAGGATACCGAAAGAACCAACTTCTCATCAAGAAGGAGTGTGGAGGAGGGTCCTCAATTTTACCGAGAAAAATAACTCTCCAAGAGAGGATTAAAGCCGAAGAAGTTCTCTCTTTAGAAATTGAGGTTGATGATAGGATTGATCTCTCTTGGTCCTGGAAAGAGGAAATTTGGCTAGATATCCCTAAATAAGAAATACCTAGAGGACTGGCAGTAAGACACAAACAGACTGCCACAACACTTTTATCCCAGCTTATGATCACAAGGCAAGGATTTACATGATTACCAAACTGAAATATAGCCATCTCAGTCACATAACCACATACTTTTAAAGAACCATCAAAGCAATAACCCATAGACACACATAATACTCTAACACTATCAGTTTTCCAATCAACAAAATCAATAAGCTGGATGGCATGATACCGCATACCCTTAACATACTGATTTCGAATGAAAATAGCAAATGATAGATAGAAAAACTTGTACTTTAAGAGGTTGGGATAATCAAACTCTTTACCGGCATAAAGGATGAAACTTCGTGAAGACAGTACCACGGCTAAAGAGGAAGGTGAACCATAAACAGGAACATGAGGGAGGGAACCCTTAACAATCTTCGGTCTACTGCAAGCCCGAGACAGTGAAACCAGGGGTAACTCCAGCCTTTTGTATCCTTCGAGAACCACCATAACCGAAAGAGAGAGCATTTGACGCACAAAGATGTCACCCGGTAGGTGGGATGTGATAGCTTCAGGTGGCGAGACCCGTCGGCTAGAGATGGGGTTCTTCGAAGACAGGCTTTGGATGAAATTAAGCTCCATACAACCCTTAAGCTCTTGAGAGAATCGTCTAGGCAATGCAGATCCAAAACAAGGTTGAGGAGATTGGGAACCACGAGATCTGATGCGCTGTGAAGAGGCTCGGTTGTCGAAGTATCCGACGATTCAGTCAAGACCGGAGGTGCATCGCCATACCGGACGAGTTTCTCCGTTCGGTGGTGAATCATCCAAGCTACTTTCACTCTGTGACCAGAAGACGTTGTGGAGTATGCAAGCATCGGAGCAAGGGCGAGAGATGGACGGGCACACCAGTCGAGTCCCAAGTCGGACCGGTCAAAACGACGGCTCCGGTGAGGGCTGGAGAAGACATCGACCCAAGGTGAACAGTGGAGAAACGAAGACAAATTCGAACCAAAGACTAAGCAAAAAGGAAGAGAAAAGCTAGATGAAGAAGAAATCGGGAACCATGTATGTTTGCGTTGCTTAAGGAAGAGTGTTTGGGAGAGACGGCTAGGGCCAATTCATTTATGTTAAACTACTATATTTAGGCACATAATACAAAAAAAAGTGTTAAATGACACATGGATAGTTTTGTTTAACAATATCAAAAAAGCCGGAAACAAAGATCCGGATCATATATGGGCTTAAGTAAGGCCTAGTAATTAACATGAGTTATGATAAAATAAGTCCATACACGACGGCCCATCTTCCAAAATCAGCACGAACACGAAGATTCTTGTTTCCTATTACTAGTAATCTCAAGATCCGAACCCGATATCACATCAATTGTTGAACCATCAAGTTTCACGGTGGGTCCGCCGTCAGATTCCAGAGCTTTTCGCGATACAGCTACCCTGCTAAAAATCTCCTCGAGTACACGGAAAAAAGCTTCGTCAACGTTTCCGCCGCTTAGAGCCGAAACTTCCGAGAAGAAAAGCCGGTGAGTCTCGGCGAATTCCACGGCGTCCTCCGTCGGAACAGCGCGTTGATCGTCGGAGAGATCAGCTTTGTTTGCAACGAGCATGATAACGGCGGAATCATCGGCGTGAGCACGTAATTCCTCAACCCAACGTGCCACGTGGTCGAATGAGAGACGCTTAGTAATATCGTAGACCACCATCGCACCTAACGCACCTCTGTAATAAGCACTCGTCACCGCTCTGTATCTAATCGCCGGCAAATGAAATGAAATAAACAAAATCATACATAACAGACCAAATCAAGAAAACTAATATATATTTTTAGATCCAAGATCAAATCATAACATATCTAAAGTATGATATTTTAATCTATTTAAACATTTTTTTAATATGAATCCATGACTATGAGTGAGATTCAGCTTTAAAACAATAAAATAAAAAAGATTTTACAAATGTGAATTTATGATTATAGAAAATACCTTTCTTGACCGGCGGTGTCCCAGATCTGAGCTTTAACAAGTTTGCCGTGAAGAGTGATAGTACGTGTCTGGAACTCAACACCAATAGTGGATTTTGAGTCAAAACAGAATTCGTTTTGTGTAAAACGTGAGAGGAGTTGCGTTTTTCCGACACCGGAATCTCCAATGACAACCACCTTGAACACGTAATCGATCTTTTCCGGCATCATTGGTTTTCTTACGTAATTATTATCCGGAAACTCTCCGTTCATCTCTTCGTTCATTATTGAGTAAGTGAGAAGTGAGTGAAACAGAGCAATACAAAGAAGAAGGAAAAAAAATGGTTTGACTTGTAAACATTTGTTCTTTATATGGCTGAATTTTGTGATAAACCGAGTCCAAACCGATCTAAATGTTGTAATTCATTTTACAAAAATATAATAAACCGAATTCAATTGTTACAGTAATAAACATTATAACCAATTAAAGCCAAAGTTTAAATCATAAATAGTGTTTTTTGAAGACAGCAACAATGCTCTGTGCATTATTTAATTTAACTTTATAATAGTATCTGTTATAATAGCCTAGCTGTGGGCATGAACCGACATTATTAGAAAACGTTATTTATTTTTGCTAAAACATTTATTATTATTCTTTTTATTTTCTTTTGCTAAAACAATTTATTGATTCAACATGAAACCTACATTTTGTCTGGAGACCACAAAAAAGTAGAAAGAAAAAAGAAAAAAAATCTTATGATCCATCAATTTTTGGTTGTTATCTAATCCTACATCATGTATGAATTTATTACTTTTTGTGTACTTTTTGATTGTAATTGTTTTTGTTATTTTTGGATATTAAATTTATGAAAGAAAAATATAACTCTCTTCGATTTTTTTTTACTTTCTTTTTATTTTTCTCTCATAAATCTCTTCTCGTGTCGTCGGAGAACGTTGAGGTGGAGATGGAGCATACGAAGGCCACCGGCTAACCCTTCTTATCACAACGCCACGCCCGTGCTTCTCTTCAAGAAGACGCCAAACTCAGCGGCGTCTTTCTTCCGGTTTGCTTTTGGTCCTGACTCCGCAATCAAAATTGGGTTTCTTTCCTTCTTCGCCGATCTGAATCATCTTCTCATATCTAAGGAGAGCGGTGGTTTTGCGGGTTTCAGGGCTTCCTTGGCCGTTTTTCCGAGGTCTGGTGAGACTTCGTCTTCTTTTCCTCGGGTTTCTCCTCCTCCTGTGACCGTCTCTCTTTCATTTTGTTTCTGATGGAGGGTTTCAGCGTTGTTGGGCGTCTTCTTTCTCGGCTTGGCCAAAGTCCGGCCAAAGGTGTCTTCTTCGACAGTGGATCTGCTGCTTCGGGGCGCAGCTCTTTGGGTGTTTACGGTTCTCCTTTTCACCGGTCCGGTTCATATTTCAGGTTATTTTTTTTTTGTTCTCCCTGTTTCCGTTTTCCTAGTTTTGAGCTTCGGTTTAGTCTCAGTTGTTTTAGGTTGTTTCTCTGGTTATGATTGAGCCTCTTCTAGGTTGGTTTTAGCTTATTTCGGGTTTTATTAATGAATAAGTGCGGTTTCATAGGGTTTGTTTCGATAGGTTTCAGTCTTTTGGTTTGGCTATTGGGTTTCTAAGTTATTCTTGGGCAATGTACTATCTTCGTTTAGATAGTTCTTCCACTTGTTTCTTCGCCCTCTCCTTGTCTCTACTTTTTAGATTAGCCTGAGATCTTTCTTTAGTTGGGTTTCTTTTCAAGGCTCTCATCGACTTTCTGTGTCTAAGCTGTCCACGGTTTCTTAGGTTGCTCGTTTAGTCTTCAATTGTGCCTCGGCACGTTTAGATTGATCTTTTCGATCCTTGGGCTTCTTACTGTTTCATTCTCTTTTGTTGTGACCGTCGTCTGGTTAAGAGTTTTCTAGTTCTCCATCTATTGAAGTAGTTATTTATCGAAATGAGAATTGGTTTTCTAGATTTCTGGTTTCGTTTGGTTTAGGATGTTTTTTTATAGCTTTAGTCGTCTTTAACAAGGATTCTTGTTGTTTCTTTTTCGTTCCATCCTATCTTGGTTTTGTTTGTTTCTAATTCGGTATGTCAAGTTCTTATTGTAATGTGGTATATGTTGAATATTTTCTTACATCTAATGTGAAAGAAAAAAAAGATATTAAATTTATGAAAATATCAATTGGTTACGACTTATTAATTTATACAACACCTTTTAACTATAAAATACTATGAATGCATGTGTTGGGCTTGAAGATAGGGATCATTTAGGCCCAATAAACTATTACGATATTTATACAAAATACGGTTCCCTAATGTTAGAGCAAGCTAAGAGACAATGTGGCAACATGCTACATTACGATAGAAGTGGATTTTGGAGATTCTTTTGTTCGACTTGTCCGTATATTGCCGAAATTGACAGACAGGTAACTTAACTAGCTTTAGAGTTTATTATTTGTGCAGGTGGAGATCCCAAAAGAAGCTGAAACTGAAGGTATGATTGTGATCTATGCAACTAGCTGGTATTCATAAGTACAATCATGGTTCCATCCTTTAATTAGATTTTTGTTTGTGAATTGCAGAACAGATACAGATTGATCTTGTTGATTCCGTTGGTTCTATTTTCCTTAATTCTTTGTTAATCAGTTTCATGCCCAAGATGCAGCCACATTCGGTCAGCTGATGAGCGAGAATCAAGATTTTATAGATGCTCGAATTGCGAGCTAACTTGGCGTGAGGAATGATGACTCTAATTCATCCATTGTGCAATTTCTTCAAGAATTTTGTTTCACTTTATATATGTTCTTCATTGCTATATGTTGAGTTTGTTTTTTTTTTTACTTTTTAGTGTGCTTGATTATAGATCTCAGTAGCTTGTTTCAATCTTTACGTTTTCAATTTCTGGTCAACTGGAGTGTTAGGTAACAAACAGAAAGTCTTGTATGTTCTTATGCAAAGTTTGAGACTTTAACATCTGTTATGAGACTTCCAACTTTTTCCAGTAATTTCTTAAACTATGAATTATTAAAGCTTAGTAAGCTAATGTCAGGAGCTTGACCTGTATTGTAGGAATAAGTTTGTGTATCGCTAAGGTTGAAGATGATTATTCTCCTAAAATTGTTGAAAGTAACATTCAGAGTTTGATGCCAAAGCTAATAACCGGAGCAGTGACTCTCATCTTTATTGTTGAAACTTTGGATCTCTTAAAAAAAAGCAGAAGAATCCTTGAGGGAATAGAAAACGGCGTCGTGTGGGAAACAAAATCCTTTACTTGCTTATAGAGTTGCTTCATAGTTCAGTCACCAACTTCATGACAATATTACCCCACCAGGCCTAGAATTAAGGTGAAAAGGCCCCTGAAAATCATCAACACTCGCAACGACGTTAAGAGATTCCGTAACGGGGTTAGCTCAACAGCTCCAAGTCCAAAAAGTCCCCTGACGTCAGATCACACTTGTAACGCCGTTTCCTCACAAGTCACAAGTCACAAGCAAGGAGAAAGCTTGAGAAGACGAAGCAAGAAGCAAGAAGAATGGGTTTGCTTACTAACAAGATGGAGAGAGAAGACTTAAAGCCAGGAGATCACATCTACACTTACAGAGCAGTTTTCGCTTATTCTCATCACGGTATCTTCAGATTCCATTCTTCTCAAGTTTCTTCCTTTCCTCAACGCAGCTTGAATTTTGTAAATTTTCAGAGTCAAAGTTAGTGACTTTCTCTACACAGATCTTCAAGAAACTTAAGTCTTTTTTCCGCTTAAGTTGGCTCTGATAGTAGCGAATTGCAGGTCACAGTATAGATTTAAACTTGTTTAATCCTAATCTCTTCTGTTGGTGATTGTGGATACTCTTCTTATGTCATCAAATTCCAATGGGCTTTTGATTTGATTGTTGTGGAGCAACATTCTTGCAGGAATCTTTGTCGGTGGGTCCAAAGTTGTTCATTTCAGACCTGAAAACAACTTGACTTCTTCTCCCATGGAGTCACCATCTGAAGCTACTATTTGCCCAACATTTCCTGATTGTGGTTTTAGACAACCAAACAGTGGAGTAATCCTTTCTTGCTTAGACTGTTTCCTCAAGAATGGCTCACTCTACTCCTTCGAATATGGAGTCAGTCCATCGATTTTCCTCACTAAAGTCCGTGGAGGCACTTGCACAACCGCTCAATCTGATCCAACTGATTCAGTCATCCACAGAGCAATGTACCTTCTCCAAAATGGTTTTGGCAACTACGACATTTTCAAGAACAACTGTGAGGATTTCGCGCTTTACTGCAAGACAGGTTTGCTAATAATGGATAAGCTTGGTGGTGTAGGGAGAAGTGGTCAAGCTTCTTCTATTGTTGGTGCTCCTTTAGCTGCACTTCTCTCATCTCCTTTCAAACTATTGATTCCAAATCCAATTGGTGTGGCAACAGTTACTGCTGGAATGTATTGTATGAGTCGTTATGCTACTGACATTGGCGTTAGAACTGATGTAGTTAAGGTTTCTGTTGAAGATTTGGCTCTAAACCTTGACTTGAAGACCATTGAACAAGTCGAAGAAGAAGAGGAAGATTCTGATACTGACCTTGTTAGGTGACTGACCATTGAATGTTTGTAATGAAACTATTAAACTCTGAAGGTATAAGCTTGGTTTGTAATAAGTTTATACAATGTTGTAAGTTGTAACATATGGTTTGATATTTTTGAGATAGCGTACATTCATAACAAGTTTTTGTCTCTCACCTTCAACTTCTGCAAATTTGACACTTATCTCTGAATATCTTTCTTATATCTCTTTCAATTCCATCTCTATCAATTCATTTTGCTCCCTTTGAGAAATTATGGAGGTTTTGTATCTGATTGATGAACAAACATACCTCTTGTTCGATGATGATACTTGTCTGTTTTGCTTAGCAATAGCCTCTGGACAGTACAGAAATTTGCCAGTCTGATCATAAAACCAGAGATATGTTGTAAATTTAGCCAAATGTTTCTTCTGACTTGTGAGCAGTTTTATTCTTTCTTGGGTTCTCTAGAATTGCCATTCTTCTTGAGCTCATTTCTCACTTCACTTGTACAACTTGCTCTTTCTGCTTCTCTATCTCTGATTCATTCTCAGATAAAGATTGCTTTAGATCATTACAACTTGCTACTTGTGATTTTAAAAGGGTAATGACTGCTTCTTTCTCAGCCAAAGACTCTGATTCTTCCTCCTTCATTCAATTTTCGTGTCTCTTCCAACTCGACTCTCAAGACCTCAATCTCATCTTTGAGCCTTGTGATCTCCTGTTTACAATCTGCATTAACATTTTCTTCTTCTTCTTGCCTCTTTTGATCCTCTAACATCTCCTTCGTTTTAAGATCCAAGATCTCGTTAAGCTTTGCTACATACTCCACCTTATTAGCTCTGATTTCATTATTAGCTTCTGCTTCTGCATCCGCAGTTGATGATGAGTTTCAGCCATTGCTTTTACAGTCATCTTCTCAGAGATTCTCTTGAAATCTTGTAGAATTTTGCGTGCTACATTAGCATTTTTCACCCTCGTTTTCTTCAAGGATTCTTCAGCTTTGATAGCTCTTTGTTCTTTCTCCACTTTAGCAACTGTGATAACTTCAGTATCTTCCTCAAAAACCTGAGCTTGTTTCTCTAAATCTTCTTCCATACACTTACTCTGCGTTTCCTCTGAATGCTTTTTAACTTTAGCTTATAAAATCTATATTTGATTTACAAGAGAAGATGAACAACAACAACAACATTCATACTGCTGCATCTTCGACTGTTCGTGTACTTGATTTTGCTCTAGCTTATATGAAATATCATAATTTTCCTGTTTAAGTATCTCATAATCTAGAGCTAATTGCTCCATTTGTATCTAAAAATCATCTATATATCATTGTAAAGATGAGTGATCTTCTGCTCAAGAACATATGTTTCTTTTGCATCTTTTACAAGCTCATCTAATACCTTTTGATCCTCATGTTAAGTTTGGCCAACAATACGCAGCCGTTTAGGCGTATATAAAAATATCTTAAAGATTGGAGTTAATTAAATGCTAAAAAGCAGAGTCGTATTTTACGGATACACAATTATAAACCAAAATAGAAATCTGGACGAATCTTCTTCTTTGTGATCGAAAGGGAGAATTTTGTGAATCTGGAGGTAGAGTTTGTTGGTTACCCATCACAGAATTTAGCGATACGAGAGTAGGTTGATTAAGTTCCGTGAGATCGGAGGGGAGAAAAATGGCGAATCTGTATGTGAAAGCGGTTCCGCCGCCGGATATGAATAGAAATACGGAATGGTTTACGTATCCAGGAGTGTGGACGACTTATATACTGATTCTCTTCTTTGGATGGCTCGTTGTTCTCTCTGTCTCTGGTTGTTCTCCTGGAATGGCTTGGACTGTTGTTAATCTTGCTCACTTCGTTGTAAGTCTTTTTTTTTATGCTCTCTTCACTTAGGGTTTGGATGATTGATTATGGTATTGTTTACTTTTCTGATTTCTTGAGATCTGTATTTGACAATGGGAATGAGTTTGGATTTTGAATAATTGATCAGTTTTGTTTTCATAATATTTTTGAGTTGGATCAGGTCTCTAATTAAGATACAAGTCTGTACTAATTTATGAATTGGTATCAAGAGTTTAGAATTATGAGTGATCAGACTTGAGATCCCTTCTGAATTTGACATGCTCAGTTTCTGAATTCAATCAGATCCCTAATGAGTATTTGTGATAGAAACTGAAAATACTTATGTTGATACCCTTAAGGTCTAAGTGTGTATCTATTTTGGTTGTTGACAGGTAACATATCACTGCTTTCACTGGATGAAAGGAACTCCTTTTGCAGAAGACCAAGGAATCTACAATGGCTTAACTTGGTGGGAGCAAATGGACAATGGTCAACAACTTACTCGCAACCGCAAATTTCTTACTGTTGTTCCTGTCGTCTTGTAAGTATTTTCTTTCTTGTCTATTTCAATTCTACTTTCTCTTTAGCTTCATATATACTTGTCTCTCAACTCGCTTAACCCGATAAAACAAGAGCTATTTGTTGTCTCGTTGAGCTTACAGCTTCATTGCCCATGATTCTCTTTAATCAATAGATTTGTAAATATGAAAACAGGTATTTGATAGCTTCACATACGACAGATTACAGACATCCATGGCTCTTCTTCAACACACTAGCTGTGATTGTTCTTGTTGTTGCTAAGTTCCCAAACATGCACAAGGTACGCATCTTCGGCATCAATGGTGACAAGTAAGCTTGTTTCTTTCTTTGCTGTAAGTGAAGAAAGAAGAAACAGGGGATATAATATATTACTAATATGTAAAAACATGTTCATATTATTTACTTTTGTTGGATATAATGTAAGTAAACTTATAAGTATTAATATGTATGTTCTCGTTTCTTTTATACAAACACACTAAATTTTTGAAATCTTTCTATCTATCGACACTTTCGCTTCTTTAGCTCTCACAACGTTACATCTAATAATTAATCAAATGATTTTTAAGTGTGTTAATTAATGAGGCTTAATATTCATCATGGGACTTTGGTCATACGATACGATGAGGTTGTGTTTGATTGGGCGTAATGATTCAGTTGTATAAATGTCAAAATAACTCCAAAGCAAAACGCGACTGTAAAGAGTAAAGACCTTCGATGACTCAGAACCGATGTTCTCATATACCGAGGCTTGAGTTACTTATATGAGCCTCGTGTTTATATACATATGACCCGTTTTACCTATTTAGGCCCAAATTTCATGGTATCACTTTTGCATACACAAACTTTGTATTTGAACAAACTAACTACACCCATATAAGATTTTTTATTTTTTTTAATTTATAAAAGAGCACTATCAAACTAGACAAAAAGGGTAAGAGTTTGGATAATTCGGCAGAGTTTTAGCAAAATGATAAGTTTGATATTTCTCCGTATTGATTCTCACTAGCAGATTTATCTTTTTGATAAAGACTAATAGTTGTAATATGTTTTAGTGAATATTCTATCAAAATGAAGCAAAATTTTCAGACTTTTTATATGTTCGGTTTTCTTGGACGTAACGTCAACGATCGAGTTATGACCACAATGTATAGTTGAAATCAATCCCAACAAATCCTTGTCTGAAATAATAAATTCGAACGAATTTTAGAAAAACGTGTTTATATTATGTGTGGTGTATTATGATGATCACAAGGACAAATATGATAATAATTTCAAAATTTAGTACAAAGACTGACAGCTCTTGGATTTATGCGGGTACAATTTTCGTATGTCCTACATGAACTATTGAATTTACTACAAGTTAACATGCACTTGTCGAATTATCAAAATGTCGTTATACATAGATAATTATAATTAATTGTTAATATATGCATTATATACAAGGTAATACATATATATATTTACAGATGAGAAAACATAAATATTAATTGTGGTCCAGTTCTTAACACATACGTACGTACATTCATGTCGATATGAAATAACTTGTTAATAAAACTAGCGTCATGATTATGGACCGTCCTGAATGCTGGATTATAAATAGAAAGTAGCACGTACTGTCGTTTTCGTGTTGTATAAACGGCATGACGTATTTATGGGCCGCTCTGTTTTCGCTTGTTACCAGAAAGCCTCTAGTAAAGTCTGAAGAGGGCACAACCGTCCTAGCTCATATAATTTTCACATTACCTCATTTCATTTATGTTGTCTCTTTATTTTGCACCTCGAGATGCTTATCTGTAGCTTAATCTCGCTTTCAAACACTATGATTAGTCATTTAAAGGAGAAATATATCTTTACTAGACGCTTAAATCATGATCTAATAAATTAATGTTCGTAATTTTGAAATGTAAATAGTGTGGAAGCAAAGAATTGATGACACAACATCAAGAGGAATCACAACTCGAAGGAAGCGGGAACAACAACTCGGGATCTTTAAATGTTTTCAAGAATGGAAGATTGCGAATAAAAGCAAAAGAGGAAATGAAGATTATGGAATGATTTGAGAAAGGGAATCAGATCGAGATGAGAAAAGAAACAAACTTAAGGGTTTTGCGTGTGAAGAATAAAAGGGTGTGTGTGGTGTAAAAAGAACTTGTTGTAGGACCGATTAAAACCGGATGAAGGAAAACGATATAAAATGAGTAAGAAACGATTGAAATACCGATGTAAAACGAATGCGGAGTCGAGATTGGAATCTCTTTCCTTAATTCTTTAAATCGCCCGTAGTGCCACGGTTATATGCGATCTAAGAATCCCAGGATACAACCGCAGGGAGACCGTTTCGAATGCACTCGAGAACGGAATCTGGCGAACTTAGAACGACGATGTAATCTCGAGACTTACTTTAGAGAGAAGAAGAAAAGTGAGAGATTTGGAGGATTTTTTCTGTGTCTGTAAAAAACTGCAGAATGAATGAGACGAGGTAGGATATTTAAGGAGTAGCGTTGAGATCGTAACGGTTGAGATCGCGCGGAACGCGCCCGAGATTCGCAGAGTCAATCGAGGCGAAAAATCCGGAGCCGTTTAAAGACTTGGTCATCACGCAATTTTGAGAGAAGATTTGANTTTGATCCGAAATTAATTTCGGTTCAAGTTCTGGTCCGGTTTAAATTATAGTAAACCGAGAGCACATTTATTTTTGGGCCCAAAATCCATAGAAAAAGTTCATAGAGATTTTCTCCAAAGGACTAGGACTAGGACTAGGACTGGGACATTCCCAACGACCCGCGTCGGTCGGCGGCGGCGGCGCGCGCGTGTGGGTTGCCCATCTCT
>OVBE01005079.1:0-22438 GCA_900406425.1 Iberis pinnata | reverse complement strand
TTTGCTGGGCATACTAAATATCAGTCACTAAAACAACTAAAGAGGGCTCTCAGATGATTCTGCATTTTCGTTTGATCCGGTCAACAATTGTCCACTCATGACGAATGGAAACATAATCATCTCCATTGTTAATGAAAGATGATTTCATTGCGTTGTGCATTTTCTAAACACGGGTTCTTAAACAAGAATTGACTTGTAAGTTTTTTGAAATTCTAGCTCTAGTTGTCAAAAGAGGGAAAAATAGCCAATTATTTTATATATAGACAAATAAGAGACGCAATAAAGCTACTGAGATAACGTTTCACGAATATTTAATCAAAATTGAGATGATTAAATAGATTTTTAAATATCGGTAAGAGGATTTACATTGTAATGTAACATAATATACTCATCCTCTGAAGTCTTATTGAAATTAGAATATTTTGTTCTATTAGTAGGTTATCCTGTATTTGTAGCTGGATAATGCATCCAGTTAAGGAAACGAACAAGCCCTGACACTTAATCATTTGGAATCCACTGAAGTTTTCTGAAATATACATAAAAGGTTATTTATTATCAATGGAAGAAAATATGGAACTATTACATAATTTGTTACAAACACTAAAATATTTTTAAAAATATTTATATCAGTATTTAATTACAAAATGCAGACACAAATATTTGTTAAAACACAATAGGATAAATTACAAGAAAATAAATAATATGTATATAAATTTCATATTTAAAAGCCAATAAATTATTAAAAAATTAAAATAAATATATATATATATATATATATTTACATTGTAGATCAATTTGTTTAGATTTATACGTTTAACTTTTCTATAATTGTTTAATTAATTGAAATATTTGATTGATTGTTTAGATTGCTGAAAATATTATATATATATATATATATATATATAGTACTAGGAATATATAAAATCAATATTATTGAACTTTTGTTTAAGAACCCACGCGTAGCGTGGNNGGAATATATAAAATCAATATTATTGAACTTTTGTTTAAGAACCCACGCGTAGCGTGGCCTCAGTTTCTAGTATACTCAAATTACTAAAATTCTCTTCTCTCTATGATCTAACCAAAAACCAAAGTGAAATTTAGAAAACAAAAAAAAAAAAGAGAGAAGAAAAGAGGGACTCGTTAAGTTTCTTCAAGTATTGAAAAAAATAAAATAAAAAATCCAAAACAAATTTTACTTCTCTGAAAGCATAAAAAGGATCAATATTTTATCACTGCTCTTTTCTTCCACGCAAACCCAATTCTTCTTCTTCTTCTGTTTTCTCCTTAACTCGCTAATCGTCCATCGATCAATTTCTTTAAATTCTCTTTAATCAAATTCTTAATCGAATTTTTCACTGCCCTAGGGTTCTTCTTTCCTTAAAAGCTTATTTTGTTAGCTCAACTTAGCTTTCTCTTTACCGTTCCTTTTCTGGGTCGCTGGTAAGTTTTGATTAGTTTCATAAAGCGTGATCCTTTTTATAGCATAGTGGTTTTTAAGAGGTGTTATAGTTCATTGGTTAGATGAGTTTATTCTGTTAGCTAAATTGGGTTTTGGGTGTTTGGGTTTGATATTTTGATATCGTCAAGAATCGTATCATTAACAAATTCGATTTAAGGGAATTGAGATTTTGATAAATTGTATATTGGTTTTTTTGCAATGGTTGCTTGAAGCTTATTGGATTGTGTATAGATTACTTTTTACTCTGTGTTTGATTGCTTTCTCTTATTGCTATATATATCTCTTTCCTTAAAAACGTTCATAGGAGATGCTAATATGTCTTTTATTAAAGAGAACAGAGCTCTGTTCACTTTCCATACACCATTGATTGTCATTAGAATGCTAATCATTTAGTGCATTGGCCATAGCTTGTGTTACTGCAAGAATATTTGAATTCGACAGTAATTCGAATGTCGAGTAAAGTATAGGTGGTGCCTAGTTTAATATCTATGTGCTTTTAGTTCTAGGTAGATCATATACTAGATGTGTTAGTAACACTTTGTGTGTTCTCTCTCTTATGTCTCTGATCCAATGCAATGCAGGACTTTTAACAGCATTCTCATTAGGCATATTCACTCCTAAGATTTCAACGTGTGGTAATCGGGGAATGGACTGGTTGTTTTTACCAATCGTCTGTGTTTACAAATGATGAGCAGTGGGCAACAAGCTCCAAATGTGTTCAACTTTTTTAAATGGAAACGTGGTGAATCGTCATCGTCTTTAACTACTGGATTACTTCATAATGCGTCACACGAGATTGAGTTATCGAACTATGGAGGAATACCAAGTCCTGGTAGTGAAAGCCCGTCAGGACTACTTACTGGGGAGAGTTTAAATGTTCAACCAATTGCTGATTTGGATCTCTTCTTTGAAAGACTCTACAGTTATTACAGAGACAAAGGTCTTTGGTGTATTATCGTAAAGTGGGCAGTTGAGCTTCTAAGTCTTGGCTTTGTCATATGCTTCTCTGGGTTTTTCTTGTTGTATGTTGATTGGAATGGTCTTCAGAATGCAAAATGTGGAATGGATGCAATTGAATCGGGAACGAAACCGTGTGATCTTGTTAAAGAAGCTATCCGTTTACATCCTTTATCTCCTTTCACACTCACAACAGCGATAATCGTTGGATATTTAACTCTATTCACTCTATACTGGATCTTTTGTTTCTTAAGATTCTTTGCTCAGTTGAAAGATACATTGGACTTTCGGAACTTTTATAACAACAGGTAAATTAGAAGAGATAAAACATACATTTTTATGCCATAAATCTGATTTCTTACTGTGTTGTAAATTTTGCAGTCTCCATGTTACAGACAATGAAATCTTGACTATGCCATGGGCAACAGTTCTTGAAAAAGTTGTCCAGTTACAAAGCTCACAACGCCTTTGCGTGGTTAAAGATCTTTCAGCTCATGATATTGTTATGCGTCTTATGCGAAAAGAAAACTACTTGATTGGAATGCTTAACAAAGGTTTGCTTTCTTTCCCAATTTCTCATTGGATCCCTGGTGCTGGTCCAGTAGTCAAATCTACCTTAGATGGGACAAAGCATCACCTTGTGTTGACAAAGACCCTTGAGTGGACTCTTAACTGGTGCATATTGCAAAGCATGTTTGACCGGTATGCGACACTAATCTCTGATATAATCTGAAAACTGCTTTCTAGTAACACTGTATATAGATTTTTGAGTATTGTCGGTTTTGTCTAATTCAGGCGTTTTGATTCTGCAGCAATTTTCATGTTAGAAGAGACTTTGTTTCAAATCCTAAAACATTGAAGAAACGTCTCTTTGTAGTTGGGCTTACTATGCTTCTGCTATCACCATTTCTTGTCATCTTCATGTTAGTCTATCTATTCTTAAGGCATGCTGAGCAGTTTTACAATCATCCAAGTACTGCATCTTCTCGAAGATGGTCTAATTTATCGAAGTGGCTCTTCAGAGAATTCAATGAGGTTAGTAGTTACCTTCATCTAGCTTTTCATGATCAGAAACTCGTCGTAAGAGATCTAAACTGTTTATTTTCTATAACAGGTTGATCATTTATTCAAGCATCGGATTAACAGCAGTGTAGTACACGCGTCTGAGTATCTAAATCAATTCCCTTCACCTATCATCTCCATTATCGCAAAGTTTGTTTCGTTTGTTTCTGGTGGCTTTGCTGCTGTGTTAATCATCATTGCATTTCTCGAAGAATCTCTTTTAGAAGGACATGTAAGAAATTTTCAACATTGTAAGACGCATATACTATTTAAGTAACTAATGTTTGTTTGATCACTTTGTGTAGATATTCGGTCGCAATCTGTTCTGGTATGCTGCTGTATTTGGAACTATTACAGCTATTAGTCGAGCTGCTATTTCGGATGAAATCTTGATTCTCGACCCAGTAGGAACTATGGCTACGGTTGTTCAACATACTCATTATATGCCAAAGAGATGGCGCGGTAAAGAAAACAAAGATGATGTTCGTTTGGAGTTAGAGACTCTGTTTCAGGTACTATGTTCACATCTTTTTCTCCCTTCTTCTCTTCGACTTTCTCGATAAATGATCTCTACATTGCAGTATACTGGAATGATGTTACTGGAGGAGATAGCTTCCATTTTCATAACACCGGTTTTGCTAATGTTTGTCGTGCCAAAGGTATATTTATCATCAATTTCATCAACTAGTGTATATAGATCTCTCATCAGTCATCACTATTGAGAATCAAAACACAATTTGAGATCGCTTTCGTTTTGCAGCGGGTTGATGATATACTGCAATTCATCAGGGAATTTACAGTTGATATTGAAGGTGTAGGCAATGTTTGCAGGTAAAGCTCATGATTGGTTCTAAAGAATTGTTTGATCTTTCGGTCTTTCCTCGCAGTTACATTTTTCAATGTTTGGCCTTTTTCGGTTGTAGCTTTAGTGCTTTTTACTTTGAGAACCATGGAAATTCTAAATATGGTTCACCGAATAATGTATCTCGCGAAGAAAGAAGCTCTCAAGGGAAGATGGAGAAATCATTCTTGAGGTTTGTTTAGCCGTTGTTTTACATAAGATCTTCCTCCAAATTCAGTGTTATGGTCTCTCTCTCTCTATCTCTAAACAGTGAAGTGTTTGTTTCAATGTATTTGCAGTTTCCAGAGTAGTTATCCTTCTTGGGAATCAGATTCTCTTGGGAAGCAGTTTCTTTCAAATCTCAGAACTTTCCGGGATCGAAAGCTTCGAGAATTGAACACAAGACACACATCTTCTTCTTCTCCTAGTAGAGTGTGGCGAGATAACAGAGAAATTCCAAGAGATCCGCCTGCGAGAGGCAATCATATTGATTCAATGTGGCTGATTGAATCAGATCAGAAGAATCATCCTTATCTTCTTGACTGGTATTACACTTCTCAGCCTCATAACAGAACCTATCACCACTCGGTAGAAAGCGAGAACGAAAACTTGACTGCAAACCAAAACTTCGCGGATTTTTGGACTCCTAATTTAGGAATCCGTGGTGAAGAGATGGAAGCTACCACGTCGGGTCAGTTCTTTCGAGAGAGCATTCTGCGACAAGACCAACCTGAAGGAGAAGGAAACTATGGGAATGGTAGGAGCCAGTGGTGGGGAAGAGGCAACCATTCTCACAATGGTTCATCTCAACCCGCAACTGCTAATAGCTTCATCGAGCCACCGGATTTTACAAACCGCTACACTGCCGGAACTGCTAATAGCTTCATCGAGCCACCGGATTTTACAAACCGCTACACTGCGGGAAACTTGTTAGACAGTACATGGGACAGAAGAAGCATTGAAGAAGAAGAAGAAGAACAGATTGATTGGGAAGAAAACACAAGAAGAAAGTTGTCAAGAACTATATTTATGGATTATGATGACATTGAAGGTGGAATTGATCTTCATTTTGATGATGTATATAGTTCAAGACCTCAAGATACTTCAACATCAATAGTGTGAAAAACAAAAACAAAAAATTGAATTTTTATAAATTCAATGTTTTTCTATTTGTGAAAATGGTGATGAAGAAATAAAAAGATGTCTCAGGGTTTGGAAAAAAAAATGTGTAGAAATAATAACTTATATTTTCCTTTTTTTTAAAAAAAAAAACTTGCAATTCTTTGTATGTACATAAAAGTTCTTTAAAAAATAAAAGGTTTTTCTGTTCATATTGGTTTCTAAAGGTTTAAACTTTAGGGTTTTACGAGGGTTTAGAGTTCCGCCATGAAAAATCTCTCCATTTCTCTAATCCGTCGCTTCCATTTCCACAAATTCAGACCAATCCTACCTTCAATTGGCCTGAATTACATTTCCGATGCTTCTTCTTCTTCTTCTTCTCTGGTCTCATCAACACGTGATATCTCTTCTCACTGCAGAAGAACCTATGGCATGATCATCAACAAGAGCCAATTCCAGGAGAACCCATATCGGAATCTGTATACCCATGTCGAGAAACCGACAGAGATTTCTTCAAGTGAGGTAATAAATCAGGAAAAGATCGATCTTGAAGAGGCGTTCGAATCAGCTAAGACCACTAATGAAATGGTCCGTTTATTCAAGGAGATGGAATTATCATTCGAAGGTAACGAATTAGGTTTATCTGCTCTAAAATTAGGGCTACATCTCGATCGTGAAGGTGAAGATCCTGAAAAGGTTCTATCTTACGCTGATAAAGCTCTTAAATCATTCGATACAATCGGAGATAAACCTAATTTACTTGTTGCAATGGCATTACAATTAATGGGTTCTGCTAATTACAGTTTAAAACGGTTTAGTGATAGTTTAGGTTACTTAAACAGAGCAAATCGGATTTTAGTTAAGTTAGAAGCAGATGATGATTGTATTGTAGAAGATGTTAGACCAGTTTTACACGCTGTACAACTCGAGCTAGCTAATGTTAAGAACGCAATGGGTAGAAGAGAAGAAGCTATTGAGAATTTAAAGAAGAGTTTGGAGATAAAAGAGATGACTTTTGATGAAGATAGTAAAGAAATGGGTTTAGCTAATAGGAGTTTAGCTGATGCTTATGTAGCGGTTTTGAATTTCGATGAAGCTTTACCTTATGCTTTGAAAGCTTTAGAGATACATAAAAAGGAATTAGGTAATAACTCTGCTGAAGTTGCTCAAGATCGAAGACTTCTCGGTGTGATCTATAGCGGTTTAGAGCAACACGAGAAGGCGTTAGAGCAGAATCGATTGTCTCAACGAGTTTTGAAGAATTGGGGAATGAAGTTGGAGTTGATTCGGGCTGAAGTAGATGCTGCGAATATGAAGGTTGCTTTAGGTAAATACGAAGAAGCTATCGATATATTGAAGAGTGTTGTTCAACAAACCGATAAAGACAGCGAAATGAGAGCTATGGTGTTTATATCAATGTCGAAAGCTTTAGTAAACCAACAAAAGTTTGGTGAATCAAAGAGATGTTTAGAGTTTGCTTGCGAAATCCTGGAGAAGAAAGAAACAACTTCACCTGTAGAAATCGCTGAAGCATACTCGGAAGTAGCTATGCAGTATGAATCAATGAACGAATTCGAAACCGCTATTTCGTTACTTCAGAGAACATTAAGTATACTAGAGAAGCTTCCTCAAGAACAACATTCAGAAGGAAGTGTTGCAGCTAGGATAGGTTGGTTGCTTTTATTCTCAGGCCGAGTCTCTCAAGCGGTTCCTTATTTAGAAAGTGCGGCCGAGAGGTTAAAAGAAAGCTTTGGTGCTAAACATTTCGGTGTTGGATATGTTTACAACAATCTCGGTGCTGCTTATTTAGAACTCGATAGACCTCAATCCGCGGCTCAAATGTTTGCGGTTGCTAAAGACATTATGGATGTTTCACTTGGTCCTAACCATGTCGATTCGATTGATGCTTGTCAGAATCTTTCTAAAGCTTATGCCGGAATGGGAAAGTAAGTAGAGTCTTTTCGCTAACACAATCAGTCTTTTAATCGAATTGCGAGTGTTTGATGTCTTTGAGTATTGCTATTGTTTGTAGTTATAGCCTTGCGGTGGAGTTTCAACAGCGAGTGATCGATGCTTGGGACAATCATGGAGATAGCGCGAAAGACGAAATGAAAGAAGCTAAAAGACTTTTTGAGGAGTTGCGGTTGAAGGCTCGCGGCGGCGTTTCGACAAATAAGCTTCCAAAGGCCTTACCTTTGCCAAAGAAATGAGCATTGTGAAAGAAAGAAAGAAGTAAACTGATTTTGCATCATTCACTCTTGGTCTGACTGGACCAAAATGTTGTTTAATTACATATGTTTTTGGTTATAAAAGTGTATTTTAAATCAAATGATTATACGATGTTTGATGCACTAGGTGGTCTTTGGTCTGTTCTGTTCTTTTTAATTTAGTGGTTAAGTCCTTAATGTTCTTAGATTGAAGTTTCACTTAGGATTGTTTAAAAAATATAAATTATTGTTGACATTCTATATTTATAGAATTAAGACCTAACTTTACATTTTTTTGGTAAAGTTAAGAAAAAATTTGGTTGAAAGCGTTCACATGTTTTTTTGTTATTTTAAAGTGAATATGTAAATGTATCATAACTACATAGATGGTAATTGGTAAGTGCTTTAAAATCTCAGCAGAGTCCTATTGATTTCTAAATCATTAAGTTTTCACCAATCAAGTTCTATAGAGATTTTTGATTTCTAAAGCAATATATTTTATTTTGTTTATTTTTTGGCTCTGCAGAGCAAAAAGTCTAGAGCACTAATATTTAAGCTTTGAATATTTTTTGGCTCTGCAAAGCAAAAAAAAAAAAGCCTACAGCACTAAAATTTGTCAATCATAATTTTATTTTGAAAATCTACAGGCAAGATTTTTAAAGCCAAAATACTTACAATGATAATTCATACAACCAACTTTTTACCGCAAAAAAATATAAATTTATAGCACTTACCAATCACCATCATAGTTTCGCCAAAACTCTAGAAATGCGTTTTTTGTCAAAAAAACTGAAAATACATAAAATTATGTTTTAGATAGAAAAATATGTTTTTACGCTTTTGTAGGAAAATATATTTGTATTTTCAGTCAATTATTACAAATTAAAAAAAAATGAAAAATATCAAAATACATGAGTTAAATCTAGATACGAAAATAAACAATATATAATTATAATATTTAGATGCAGATGCTCTATTTGTATCAAGATGCAAAATAATTCTAGAAAACCAAGACTTTTAACTTTTTTTTAGAGTGAATGATATTGTTAAATAATTCATTCATCGGATTTTTGTAACAAATCTAAAATATAATACTACTTTCGATTTGTCAAGAAATATTAATTTATATTTTGCTGGTTCATATTAGTGAACCAATAAAAGATAAACAAGAAATAAACATAGAGTCAAATAGAGACATACTTGTTTAATAGGAACTAATACAAAAAAGTAATTCTTTGAAATACCATATAAAAAATTTAATTTTAAAAGTATCATATACTCTCAAATGTTTCAAAAATATCACAAACCTAAAATGTAAACTTTATAGGTTTAGAATTTAAATTTTAGGTAAGGATTCACTAAATAGTTAGGGCTTAGTTTTAAAGAGGTAAGGTTTTGTTTTAGGATTTTAAGATTTAAATTATAAATTTTAAAGTTATTTCAAATTTGTGGTATTTTGTAACAAACACATTTTTATGATATTTTTAAAAAAGATTATAGTATTTTTGAAAATTTTGGGAATACGTGATATTTTTTGAATAAATTTATTTTTTGTGATATTTTTGAGAATTTAAATAAGATAATATATAATATTTTGTAATGCATGTTTTGTGCCTAACCCTAGTATAAAACCCTACTGGTCCAGATTAGTAAACCAATCATGAATCCAAAAAACGAAAGTATTGATTTTAATTTCAACTTTATTAGGCATAGTTGGTCATTGGTCAAACCGGAAAAAAAGTTATAAGATAACATTTCTGACTTTAGCTAAAATTTCTCCTCCTATGAAGTAGCTTCACTTTTTTATTTTATTTTATAAATTTAACTAGCTGCAAATTTGTGACTGTTCATTTTTATTTATTCGATTAACCGTCCATATATTTTAAAAAAATAAGTTTATAACCTTTTTTAAATAGTTTACTAGATGAAAATTAAGAGGGTAAGTTCAATTTATAAATTTATATGATTTGTATTGAAATGATAAATTGTATGTTATTTAAGGATTTAAAGTTTTATGAAAGCTAGTATATTGAATTAGTGAAATGCAAATATACATGTTATATCCATTGTTATTACAAATAATTTAAACAGTAAAAATTTTGTGATTTCATAATATTTTTATAAAGTTTCTTAGTTAAAAATACAAAAATTTTTGTTTCAAAATATGTGTCGTTTTAGGTTTTCAATGCAGAAATTAAATGAATTTGACTTTTTGACGAATAGAATATTTAATGGTGCTTTTATTGGAAAATAGAGATTTTTTTAATATGTGTGCAAAACTCTAAAACGATAAATAATTTGAAACGGATGGAGTATGCTATTTAAGGATTTAAAGTTTTATGAAAGCTAGTATATTGAATTAGTGAAATGAAAATATACGATCATATCCAATGTTATTACAAATTATTTAAACAGTAAAAATTTTGTGATTTCATAATATTTTAATAAAGTTCCTTAATTAAAAATACAAAATTAAAATCAAATGATTATTATCTAACACTCATTCAAACTCAAATATTCTACATTTTTTAAAACTAAAATCATATTTTTATTCTAAAATTATCTAAAAAGAGGTTACATATATTCACCTAAAATTATCTAAATCTCATTCAAACTCAAATCAACTAAAATTATTTTAATTTATTGTTTTTTTTTTGTTCACACGCATGTCAATCTATTTTAATTTTTTTGTTTAAATACACTTTTCTAAGTGATTTTCATCAAGTAGTAATAAAATTTTCCAAAAAATATATAATAAAATCTATGATATCAAGTTCGAAATCAAGTATTAAAAAAGTATTTTATATATTTTAATCTTTAATTCACAAAAACGTACGAGGTTGAAAAACAAATTATAATCTCACGCCGCCTCTCCTTTGCAAATAATCTTATTTATTAATATATATATATATATTAGATTTGTTTCCTTTTATTGATGCATACTTTTTTACTTTTTATATTGCATTTTTAAAAAACACAAAAACAGTTTTTTCTGATTTTGTTCGTGTGACTGATGACCAGACTAAGTCATGACAAAGTTAAATAGTCACGTGGTGTAAATGAAGATGCATGCACTTATTCATTTTCTTTTGCTTTTAAGTTTCAAATGGTAGACCAAAGAAAAAAAACTTGAAAATAATTATAATAAAGATTCTAGATCGTTTCAAAAGATATAAGTGAGATAGTGAGAGTCAAGTGTATTATTTTTTAATAGATGTTTTATACCGGAAATCTTTTGAGGTAGAATATAAACTATAAAACTATAAAACTAATACCATAATGTACATTTATGAAAATGATCATAATATTCCAACCATCCATTTGAATGGCCTAACAATAATTAAATAAATTAAATTAAATTAGAATTCATAATCGAAAATTTTTAATCTCTGTCTAGTGAATATTTTCAAATAGTATATTTATAGAATTTATAATAGTGATACTATGTTTGATTCAAAAAGATAAACGATTTAGTAATTTCATATGTGAAAAATTTTGTTTTTTTTCTAAACCAGTATTCTTTCTGTTCTATTATATAAATTTTTTTAGTTAATATCGTGTAGGTGAAAAAATTTGTTTTTATTTAAAATATTTATACATTAAAAGCATTTTAACCAATTAATGAAAAGCTAATATTTTAAAAAGTTAGGAGGGCGATGAGTGTTAGGATTTGCGAAGGGCTTAGGGTTTCGGAAGTGGAAGATGTTATTATGATGGATATGAGCGTGAAGGATCGTCCCCTTGGGGACCCTCCTGATCCGAAGGTTACGTGGGCGCACGAGTGGCTAGGAGTAGCGGTGGGAGACCGGTTCTGAAGATATTGATGGATGATGCTTTTGTTGAGGAGAGGCTATCTGTTTCGTTCCCGAATGGTGTAGAGAGTGAGCCAATCATTACGATAGGAGAGGAGGTTTTGAATGTGATGAATGGCTTATGGAAGAAGTGCTTAATCGTGAAGGTTTTGGACCGAAACGTGTCAATCGTTCACCTTACAAAGAAATTGAGGGAGCATTAGAAAACATCAGGGGGGTATGCATGTACTGGACTTGCCAAGGAATTTTCATGGTAAGGTTTGAGGATGAAGAGGAATACATGGAGGCATTAACAGGTGGACCTTGGAAGGTGTTCGGAAGTTACCTTATGGTACAAGCTTGGAATCCGAATTTTGATCCGCTCTGAGATGATATAGTCACTACACCAGTATGGATAAGACTAATGAATATCCCGATGAATTTTTATCATAAAGCAATATTAATGGCTATAGCGAAGGGAGTTGGTAAGCCGGTGAAGGTTGATTCAACAACACTAACGTTTGAGCGGGCTCGATTCGCTAGAGTGTGTGTAGAGGTGAACTTGAAGGATCCTTTGATCAGTACTTTAGTAATTAATGGTGAGCGATATTTTGTGGCATATGAAGGTTTGACGAATATATGCTCAAAGTGTGGTATTTTCGGGCACTTAGTGAGAAACTGTCCACGTGTGGTAGAGAATCATGTGTTTAACATTGCACCATCTTTAACGGGACCTAGAGTGAGAGATGAAGAGATGGATACAATTGGTTTCACTAACGAGAAACAAGTTATGCCAAGGCTGGAAAGAGGAACTAGTAATACTAAGACAGCTAGTTCTACATCTATGGTGGCTCGTGAAAGAGGTGGAACTGGGAGTGTTAAGGAAAGAGGTCGTAGTGTGGTTGAAGTATACCGATTTGAAAAACTTGAACCATTAGCGCATGAGTCAAGTAATGCAAGTGACGGAAACCAGATTAGTACGAATAAGGAGAATGAGTGTATGCTGGAGAAGGAGAGGACTAAGAGTATTGAGTTTGTGGCAAAGGCAGGTGACAATGCTCTCATAAATATGGGTAAGAAGGGCCCAAGAGAGGGTTCACAAGTGAGAGGTCATGGTTCCCACAAGCAAGGAGACAGGAAAGTCCATCGTATTCCCCTGAAGAAATCCAGCACCGGACTAATTTTTGGTCCAACCCGTGGAGAGATTGAATTATCACCATCGGGTAAGAGACTTAGGGTGGAAAGTAATATAGCAGGGCATGAAGGAGGTTTTTTTACTAGTGAGAGAGGATGCTTGAATGATTGTGTTCTATTGGCTAATATAGTCGATGGTATGTAGAGGGTAGTAGAGGGTAATTCATCTCCGAAGAATGGGTGTGTGATTGGACCGCCTTTGAGGAAGGTGAGTATGATATGGCATAGGGCTTAGCCCCAGTAGTCCTATTTTATGTTATTATCATGATAAATTGTCTACTATGGAATTGTGGGGGAAAATAAACCTAGTTTTCGAAGATCAATTCTTTATATATTGAAGAAGTATAGTACATATGTTTTAGTGTTGTTTGAGACACATGTTGGTGGTGATAGAGCAAGACGAATATGTCATGGTTTTGGTTTTGATAACTCATTTCAGATTAACGCATAGGGACATAGTGGAGGTATATGGTTGCTTTGGCGGTATGCGGTTGGTGAGGTAGAGATTTTGCAGTCGTCGAGTCAATGAATACATGCCTGTATTTAGCAGGGAACTGAGAGAATTCATCTTATCGTGGTCTATTCAGCCCCCATATTAGGAGATGGAGTGGATTGTGGTTAGATTTGAAGGAGCGGTTCCATGGTATCAATGCACTTTTGTTAGTTGGAGGGGATTTTAATATGATCGTAAGTGTTGAGGAACGTGTTGGAGGTAGCGGTAGACTGTCGGCGGATTCAGTGGCGTTTGGGGAATGGATTAGTGAATCTCGTTTGATTGATATGGGTTTTGTGGGTGGTAGACATACATGGCAACGAGGTCGAACATCGAATAATTATAATGTTAAACGTCTTGATCGTGTGATATGTTGTGATCAAGTAAGACTCAAATGGACGGAAGCTAAGGTGATTCACTTACCGTTTCTTGCCTCTAACCATATCCCCTTATATCTCCAGCTTATTCTAGACGTTAACCGAGATCCAAGTAGACGTCTTCTTAGGTTTGAAGCTGCTTGACCCTCTCATGAGAGTTTTAAAGATCTAGTGACTGATTCTTGGGACTAAAACATCGCTATGCCGAGAGCTTTAAGCAAATTACAATTTGTGTTGAAGCGATGGAATAAGGAGACTTTCGGTAATGTATTTCGAAGGAAAGAAAAGTTATTGCATAATATTAAGGTAGTTCAAGATGAACTTTATGTGAATCACTCTGTTGAGTTGATGAACAGGGAGACAGATTTGGTCAAAGAGCTGGACTTAATCCTCGAACAGGAGGAGACGCTTTGGTTCCAAAAATCTAGAGAGAAGTGGGTTACGTTGGGTGATCGGAATAGGAATTTTTTTCACACTTCAAGGATTATTCGACGACGACAAAATTCGATTGATATGTTAAGGGATGATTCTAATTAATGGGTCTCAGACAAAATGGAGTTGGAGAAGCTGGTAGTCGATTATTATAAGAGATTATATAGCTTAGATGATGTGGAAGTGTCAAATGCTAAGCTGCCTAGTATGGGGTTTAGTGATATTTCGGTTGCTGACTATGCTTTCTTAAACAAGCCTTTTATCGGTGATGAAGTGGAGAAGGCTGTCCGAAGCATGGGCGTTTTAAGGCACCCACACCAGATGGTTATCAATCCGTCTTTTATCAAGATTTTTGGAGTATTGTGGGCTCATCGGTAACAAGCTTTGTACTCAACTTCTTTTCTACTTGTGAGTTACCGAATGGGTTGAATGATGTGTTAGTTGTCCTCATCGGCAAAGTAACGAAACCGAAGAAGATAACACAATTTAGACCTATAAGTCTATGCAATGTGTTATTTAAGATCCGTCAATTTTTAAAAAATTTGTGGTTTGGGGTTTGAAATCCATTGGTAAAAGAAAAGATAATTTTGCTAAATGTATATATAAGAAATAAAAAGGGTTGATCATTTGGATTTGGATTTAGGATTTGATCTTTTAGTTTTTGGGGTTTTGAGTTTGGGGTTATAGATTTTTTTTTTTTAAATTGTTATAAACAAATTTTTATCAATATATATGTCTAATGATACCGTAACACCTACATTAATGATATATACTAAAATTACATATGTTTACGGTTTGAGTTTGGGGTTTGGAGTTTTCTAATTTTTTTTATGTCAACTGAAAAAATTAAAAAAGAATCGACGAATTAGTGACGGATAGGGGAAATCCGTGAATAATCCATCGATTATTTTGAATCCATGGTTTGGGGTTTGAAATCCAGTGGTAAAATGAAAAATAATTTTGCTAAATGTATATATAAGTAATAAAAGGGGTTGATCATTTGGATTTGGGTTTAGGGTTTGATCTTTTAGTTTTTGAGGTTTGGAGTTTTGAGTTTGGGGTTATAGATTTTCAACAACAAAAATTGTTCGAAAGAAATTTTTATCAATATAAATGTCTAATGATACCGTAACACCTACGTTATTGATATGTACTAAAATTGCATATGTTTACGGTTTGAGTTTGGGATTTGGGGTTTTCTAATTTTTTATCCATATATGTCAAATGGAAAAATTATAAAAAAAATCGACAGATTATTGACGGATTTCCTTTATCCGTCAATAATCTGTCGATAATTATCCGTTTGGCAACGGCTAAAAACGGTCGTATTTAAACGGGAAAATTTCGACCCAAAAACTGACGGAAAATCAACGGATTTTATTCGTCGATACATTTATCGACGGATTGTTTTTTCGTCGATTTTCCGTCAGAATTATCGACGAATTTAAATCTGTCGGTTTCTTCGGTCAGATTTTGGCATGTTTTCTTGTAGTGTTGCACATAGCAAGCAAAGTGTATTGGATAATCCCGGAACACAGGTGGAGCATTATATATCGTGGGTTGCTCCAGCATCAGGTTGGTTCAAGTTGAATACGAATGGAGCTTCAAAGGATAACCCGGGTCTAGCGGCAACCGGGGGTGCATTACGAGATGCAGATGAAGCTTGGTGTGTAGGTTTCGCAGTGAATGTTGGTATTTGCTCGGCTACATTAGCTGAGTTATGGAGCGTATACTATGGCCTATTCATAGCTTGGGAGCATCGAGTGAGTCACCTGGAGTTGGAGGTTGATTCAGAGATAATTGTAGGTTTTCTGAAAAATGGGATTGAAGATACATACCCATTATCTTTCCTAGTACGTTTGTGCTATAACTTTTTATCAAAGGACTGGACAGTCCGAGTTTCACATGTGTATAGGGAGGACAACTAGCTCGTAGACAGGTTGGCAAACTATGCTTTTTCTTTATCTCTTGGGTTTCATATGTTAGTTTCCGCTCCTAACTTGTTGATTCGATTATTCAAGAAGACATCGCAGGATCGGGATAAGATGTCTAAAACTAATTCCGTTATAATTTGATTGGTTTATTTAATAAATTTGGGGGAAAAATGAATATATCTTTACAATTTTGAATATTGACCGTCTAATTTTGACCAAAAATCTATGCGAATTCCTAATAAAACTACTACACGAGTTTGATTGGCCTAACAATATTCGCTTCGCACCTAACTAATTAAAGGTGTCACCACCTCAACAATTAGATAAATTCTTCATTTTTTTGTCAACATAACAACTTATCATCAGAATCAGAATCGGTAATGAAATTTTCAATATTACAATCTAAAATGAAAATGTAAGTTGATTTTTAAATTAATTTTTTAAAAAATAAACTAATTTTTAAGCTAAAATTTTATAAAGAAAAATGGATCGTAAATTTGCGTTTGATATTTTTGGCTTTAAGAATGACTCTGCTTATCATCTAGATGGTTATGTAATTTAATTCTGAGTTATGATTTTGAATTATTTATTATGGTCAAGTGTAATAAATAAAAGCTTTTCGAATTAGGCCTCGTGGGGATTTGAAAATGGGAATCATTTGTATAATTTATGTTGGAATATTCCAATGCATGCATGTACCTATGAGATGGTTAATTTAAATAAGTCCATTGGATAATTATTATTAATAGAAATTAGAAAGAAAAAAAAAAACATATCTCTAGATATTTGCAAAGGGACATTAGAATATCAAAATCAACTTTCCATAGCAATATACCTTTTCCAATCTATACACTGTTTTACGCATTATATAGAAGTAAATCTAGCAATTGATTAGAATGGCCTAGTGGTGTGCCGTTTATGTTACCTAGTTACCACACTATGGGTCGAACTTGGTCATTTACATAGCGAATGCATTTTTTATTTATTTATAGAGTTTGAGTTACTAGATCGGTCCATTGTGGCCTAAACATGATTGTGACCAAAAAAACATTATATTAACGTTTGCTTTTTTATCTTAATTTTGTAAGGTTCAAAGAATAGTGGAAATTCTTTTTTACATTTATGTCGATCGCATATTCATAAATATTTGACTAAACATTAGTTTAAATTAATATTAAAAAATAGTTTAATTTGGTGAAAAAGGATCTATATATAGGAAGAGGGTGATGGTTTATCAGTTATGAATATTATATTAATTTTGATAAAATATTTAGATTTTTATAATACAAATAATACAAAGTCGAATATGATCATTTTCTATATGAGTTATCACTGTTATTTTGTTATTAGATTAAAAGTCGAATATGATATTTTCTATACGAGTGTAATTTATTAAAATAAATTTAGATTCCTATTATAGACATAATTTTATTCGATTCTAATAAATAACGTATGCGATTACGAAGTTAAAATAACATTTTAACTAAAACTAATATAACACCGGTTTGTATAACATTTTAAAAATATTGTATGGGACCGTTTTGTATAACGACTATGAAAGAATTAAAATAACAAATCCATTTTACCTTTATGCAAGTTGTTCAGTTAATATTATTTCCACATGAAATAAAATAATATTAACTGTTTAGTCCACTAATCAGATCTGCTAATGTTTTATCATACTTATCCTTAATTTAGTGGGGACATTGAATCACATTCATGTTTGTGGTATTTATCGTAAATAAAAAAACATAGCCTTAGAAGAATATTTAAAAAGCTATGGAGTTTATCTAATTACTTTAGATCTATGATATAAGTAGGATTACAAAGTGGTAGTGGGATAAATAAATTATTCTAATAAAAAGGTACTCCTTCCGTTTCAATATGTAAATAGTTTTTGCTTAAAAGCGCGGGTATTAAGAAATTTTAATTTTTCTTAAATGAGTAATAAGAAGTTAGAGAGATTATTTTTTTTTTGTGGGGAAACGCAAAAAGTTAGAAAGAAATTATTGTATATTATTTTTCCTTAAAATTTTTAATAAAATATTATTTATTTAAATGATTTTATTGCTTTGGGATTTGAGAACATCTTATATTATGAAACAAACTATTTTGGTTAAAACTACTTATATATTGAAACAAAGGGAGTAACTGATTAGAGTATATACTTAATTTTGGTGTACTTATTATCTTTTTTACATATTTTTTGGCTTTAATCATTAAAATTATGTTTTTTTAATGAATACATCGAAATTCGTACATCTGAAGTCCAAATTATGTTTTATAACTTTCATTTAGAAAGCATATCCTTCTACGGGAATTGAATCTAGAAGCATAATGTTATCAAACATAATGTACTTCTTCTATTTCATTTTAATTATTTTTTAAGACTTTAATTTGTGTTTCGTTTTAAGTGTCATTTTATGTTTTCAATGTTTATTTTAGCTTATTTTCTTATATATTCTTTTAGATTATTAATTATCAAAATTAAATATTACTCCATCCGTTCCATCATATAAGAAGTTTTGGTTAAAAGCGCGCATATTAAGAAATTCTGTTTTTCAGTTAAAATATTTTATATATTATACATTAAAAACACTTGATCAATCAATAAAAAACTGATATTTCATTATTGGATATGAACTATTTAATAGCTTTAAAATCTGCATAAAAATACGAAAACATCTTATATTTTGGAACATAGATAATTCTCTAGAACATCTTATATTATGGAACGAAATGAGTATTATATATTAGGGATAAAACATAAAATTAATTTGTTTCTTAGTTTTTGCAAAATAATTTTAAAAGACAATTACAACAACAAGTTAAATGAATTTACACTATTTATAATCATTATTCAAGTCAACTTGTGCATGTGTATATACGGTTGAATTTGTTTTTTTATTTTTTATTTTAGAGAACTTCGTCTGTTCTGAATAGTTGGCAAACACAATGTAAGAAGTTTATCTACTTAAAAAAGCGAAATTTTGCGATAATTCAGTTGGATATATCACATGGATGTCTTTTCTTACTATATTAAGTAGTTTAAAACAATATTTTAATTATAATTACATATAAAAAATCTTTAATTTATTATTAAATTGAATAAAACCATCAAATAATTTAGTTATCAGACTTTTTTAATGGACCTAACACGTGATATCGTTTTTAGCTGTCCAACAATAATAATTTAACAATTCTATTCTTAAAATGACTTAACCAATATAATAACTCTTAACTGGACTTCTAGTTCTGGTGGTAAAAGGTTCACAGTTGTGAGTTTCGGCACGTAGGTTCGATTTCTGGCTACCGTCAATTAACATGGGATGAATTTCGGCGGTCTTTCTGGATACCCTTAGCGACTACGGACACTTTGGACCTAGTCCGAATCCTTCGGAACTCCGGATACCAAGATTAAAAAAAAAAACAATATAATAACTCTTCCACAATGAAAATTATTAGACCAATACTACTTGATTTAGAAACCAAAGTCATGAAAAGTTGAAATTGTGTGTCTCCTTAAAGACTCTCCAAAAAATGTACTAAAAAAGGGTTTAACATCACAAGAAGAAAATTGTGGTCTCTAAAAAAGTGGATTTTAGTTTTGGTGAAATGACTATAAAGAAAAAAAAAACCATTCTTTGGAATTAGCTTGGAAAATCAATATATGTTGAATACTAAATTGGATTTACTGATAAATTTATATAAGTCAACACAAAACTACTGAGCAAATCAAACATGTCACTTAACTAACTCAAAACAATAATATACTCAAATTAATTGTTTAGATGCCTTCAACCTCTAGTATTTTAAAAAATAAAATCTCCTGAAAACCTACTACTATAATAAATGATTAATATATAAAAGTGTTACGTTATTGACTAATATAAAATTATTGGGTACGTTATGTTGTTGATTTATCTTGGTTAGTCGTGAATAATGTTAATTATTATGAAAATATTAATTATTACGTGATATTCAATACGTGTGCAATAATTTTATATTACCTTATAGATATATAAATAATACTCTCTCCATTTTTTTAAATATTGTGTTTTTAGATTTTTCACACCAATTAAAAAATTTATGTTTTCCAATAAAAATAACATTAAGTATTTTAAATCAACTAATAGAAAAAATTATGTAATTATTCTATTGGCCAAAAAATTAAACTCATTAATTTTTTGTATTGAAAACTTAAAAATCATTCTTTTTCAACAAAAATTAATAGTTAAAACGTTAATACTTTAAAAATGGAGGAAGTAATATTCTAATAAAGTGGTTTTGGTCTAATTATAAACAACACTGAAATAGATAAATGTAATGGTATCGCTTTCCGAATTTGATGCTAATTTTAGAAACTTAAATTTGGTCCAAATGATTTACATATCCAACGATTCCATCAATCTTAAAAGTTGTTAAAATAAAAAGTGTGAGTGATTTACAAACTTTGTTTTAGTTTTATTAAATCTAAATCGTTGCTTTTTAAATGCAATTTAGGCGGGGGAGACTCAGTTTCTCAAAAACCGGCTCTGAACATAAGCAAATGAAACATCCGTCTAGAGCCTTCACATTTTATATGTTCGTATTCATATTTTATAGACTCCTAAAACATAAAATTTTATATATNAAGAAAACAAAAGGTTGACCCTTGAAATAATGCGAGTGAATTTTCTTGTGGGTGTGATATCATTTATCAATAAAAATGTAGATATTGAATATATATTCATATATATATATATATATATATTACTGTATATGTAGACTGCGAATATATATATATACAAAAAGGGGGTATGCATTTGGACGTTAAAGTCAAACATCAATCACTTTAATTGACAAAAACATTTTTAGTTTTTGTCTACTCGCATGCTCTTGTCTGCTTTCAACATTTTTCATCAAAGTTTAAACTATTTTTTTTTTGTTCATAAATTATTTTGTTTCTATTTCCCACTTGCTTGCTTGTGGGGAAAAAACTAATATATAGTCATATTTATCATGACCACATCCAAACCATACGCAAATCGCATGCCTCGGCATTGTTGTTGATTTTTTCGAAAAATTGAAAGTTGAAATCTTTAATCTTTCTATATAAAATAAATGATATCGTCAAGTAATCTTTTTTTGTCAACAATTAATCTGATACCTAGTTTATTCAACTAATTAAAACAAATATATAGTAATTTTTCATTTAAAAATATGTGATCTCTGACAATATCGGTCCTAAGGTATTTGATGTTTGAATCGAAGGACAAAAATGATGTCTTTTAACCATATAATTTAGTAAGTGGCATCGAACATGTCTCAAGAAATCATCATAGAGACACGCTTAACCAACTATGCTATATATGATAAATGATTTTTGATGCTCCTAAAATTTATATAAACTATGCGTCTGAAGCCCTTACTTCTCCAGCTTCCCACCAAGGCTGGGCCTGATCTAGATTAACTAGGGGTGTTCAATATGGTAATTGGTCGGTTTTGTTTTTTTTTTTTTTTGTAATTTTCGATNGCTACCTTATTGAAATCATATATACTTTGGATTGGTTCGGTTTGGTTTGAAATTTTTTTGGTTTTGAGTTTATTAAGCTTTTACCGAACATCATAGTTGGTTTATGTAGTGTATGTTGTATATTAGTTTGATAATAATATTTATAAATTCATAAATTATTAAAATTCAAAGCTTAAAATTTTTAATTATCGGATATAAATAGAAAGGAGTGAGATTTATGGAAAAAAACTGAAAGGTAAAATTTATGTAAAGCATTTTCAAGAGGAAAAACATATCATTTGTGTTTTTTGTTTGATTTTAGTCAATACGTGACTCATGTAGTGTGTAGATATTTATTATGTAGTCTATAATGTACCATATTCGTATCCATTATTTTTATAAAAGTATATCCAAAAAGTATATACGTTTATTCAAAACCATATCATATCGTAAAATTCGGTTCGGATTGGTTCAGTTCGATTCAATTTTCTAAATATGAACACCCTTAAGATCAACATAACATATCTCTCTTCTTTTTTTTCTCACGATATATCGATAATGTCAATAAGATAATACAACAAAATGAATACAAAACTACTTTTACCAAAAATTAGAAGAGATTTGCTTCGTCTTGAATGCGTGATTGAAGCCAAGCCGATCCTCCTAAAACTACGTAGGATGAATAAGAAGCATTTGATTTGATGATGTTTTTTGTGTCTATACTTCTTTCTGATAAAGTTTGTGGCTATACTTAAAACTACTTTTATTTATAAATAATCAAAAATATTGTCGACATTCATTCATGACCAAATTTAATACTTATAGTTTCTTTAATGACATTGTACTTAAATTATCATTACACAAATTAAAAATAATCTTGATTAAAAGACAACTATGTGTGCTGAAAGCAAGATAAAGTAAAGTATCTAGTGTTATATAGTTATTAAATTTCAGCTTAATTTGCTAAAGAATGTTTATTGTGATGTAAAGAAGAGTACCCTATAAGGAATGTTGATCCTGATAATAGCCATGCCAACTAATTTTAATAATTCATTATATATTTTGTCATCATGAT
>OVBE01005078.1:0-22442 GCA_900406425.1 Iberis pinnata | reverse complement strand
GACCGGAATATATTTCCGTGGTTCGGCGGAGTTAGTTTTCGTGATAGACGTAACAACTTCGGTTTTGGTCAAAAAGGTTGACCGGAAACGGGGTGTTACAGTGGTGGTAACTTTCCACAAATTCATTTCATTCACTGGTTGAAGCTGATATAAATAACAAAGCTTCAACTTCTCCATTGTAGACCAATCAGACAACATACTATTGGGGTCTTGATTGACATTCTTTTCTTGACGCAGAGCAGAGACAATGTGACAGCAAAGAATACTAGAGATCATGTACATCCTACATGTACATGATACCAAACCTCTCATTTTAACTACAAACATATCTATGAAATATTGTACTTCATAGTTCCCAAGCCCACATCTAAGATGTATACCATTCTTAGCAAGTTCAATATGTTGCTCTAGGAGAGCCACATGTTTTGGAGTGTAATTACCTTTTAGTTTCAGATTTTCTACCATTTTCTTCTCATTACTTACCATTATCCTCTGTCTTATCTTCTCGAGCATCTGGACGACAGGCTTGGTTCTTGCAATCCTTATGGCAGCATTGAAAGACTCTCACAAATTATTCTCAACAGCTGCACAACTAGACCACTCAGTAAAGAATGCCCTACAAGTGAAAATGTAACATTAATATCTACAAATATACAAAAAAATAACATACAATGATACTTACCTAAACCATGAACATAAGACATTGATTTTCAAGTCATTGAATGCATCCTTCAAAATTTGCTTCAGACCTTCCATCTTCCTATCAAATGAAGCTTTGTAGTATGCATCAGCAGCTCCCCAAAACATATCCTCAAACTAAGCACCAGCATATTTCTTCCTCCAATTCCCATACACATGCCAAACATACATCATATGCTCAGCATAAGGCAGACCATCATTCACAGCAGCAATCAAATCCTTATGTTGGTCACTAGCCAATGTTAAACCATTTCCGGTTTGCAAGCCCAAGTCCTCAGCCATATGTTCAAAAAACCATTGCCAATTTGGTATGTTCTCAACATCTACTATTGCCCACGCTATAGGAAATACTTGATCATTTGGAATTCTCCCACATGCTACTAACAACATCCCAATCATTCTCCATTTCAGAAAAGTTCCATCAATTTGGATAATTCTCCTACATGCAGCTTTCCAACCATCCTTGAGAGACTTGAAACAAACATTATACTTATAGAACATCCCCTGACGCACATCTAGCTCAACCGTTGATCCAGGATTACTACTTTTCAACTCAGCCACATAATCAAATAGCCAAGCAAAAGACTTTGCTTGTTCTCCATCAAATTGTCCCAAACATCTTAACCTTCTCCTCTCACATTTGGTTTGAGGGACATTGATGTTCCTTTGTAACATAATTTCTTGCAACTCGGTGGCTGATGTGTGAGGTTGGATCCTAAACTTTTATACAAACATGTCAGCAATGTGAGAGTTTGTCAACAGAGAGATCTTTCCTTGCCAGGTGCATCCATGTTCATCATTCAGAGCTCTAACAACAACTTTTGTTGAACTAGAGTTGATGCTACCAGAAATCCTCCAATGACATTCTCCTGGTGAACAAATTGCCACCACACGTTTTTTTGTAAGATTTGTCAAACCTTAAATCCTTCTTCCTCTTCACAACATACTTGATTATAGCTTTCCCAAAAGCCGCAATGCTCTTGAACTCCTGTCCCAACCTGAACGAGGTGCCTTTCTTCTCAACTTTCTCATTATGAGGATCAAAATCACTTTTAGATGAACTGTCAACGTGTTCTTGATGTTCCTCTACATCTTCAAAATTATCTTCTTCAACACCATCTACTGCATTTTCTTCCTCAACAACATCATCCACATTTTCTTCATTATAACCATCATCCCCTACACCATCAATCCCAAACACATGCCTAAGTACTACCAGACCAGGATGCCTACCAACATACAGATCATCTCTCCTAACTACATACAAAACCATAGCCCCAACACAAATTCCATAGTGGACTGCTCGAGCTAAGCTTTCATCATCTTCGATATCCAATTTCTTTATTCCACCTTCAGGTGGAAACCAATCAAACTTACTCATATTATCTTCATACCTAAACTGGTCGACGAGACTAAGAAAGGTGCTAAATCGTAACGATTCACCATAGAAGGCGTCTACATTCTCATCTTCACCGACGAAGTATTCATCTTCCCTATCCCAGTACCCACCGATTCGTAGGAACAAATCGAAACTGCAAAATTAAAGATGAACAATTGTTAATACAGATCAAAGAGACTATATGAAGGTTAGACGACCAGGGAGTGACACCAAAGAAGCCCTTATCTACTCTCATAGAAGACCAGAAAGTGACACCAAATAAGCCTTCGTCTACTCTCATAGACGACCAGAAAGTGACACTAAAGAAGTCTTCGTCTACTCTCATAGACGACCAAAAAGTGACACCAAAGAAGCCTTCGTCTACTCTCATAGACGACCAGGAAGTAACACCAAAGAAGCCTTCGTCTACTTTCACAGAAGATCGACAACTGTCAGCAAGGTTGTTTACCCTTATAGAAGACTTAGAAGACATTTGAGACAAAGTGCACGTCCAATCCCTTTGTCGACCAGGAGAAAATTCAAGAAGTTAACACCAATTCAACCCAAGTCACCAATCGAGAAGTAGCGTAAAGGAATCGATAATAATTGATCAAACAGTCAACCAAATAAGACCCTCGTCTATAAGAGATCATCAACCAGTGATAGGCTCAGGTTTTAATCCTAATTATATACTACAAAGAACATATCTTTATAGCATAGATAAGGTCGATTTCCCACATAGACCAGATAGTACGACTTTCAGTTTTATGTCGAATTTAGCTAAGACAAAATAAAAGAGTGGTTGTTTTCGAATGATTGCATATAAAAGCACTAATTAAAATCGCATGTAAACCAATAAACTAAAACACCATGCATTAGGGAATTCCACATGTATTCAGGTTTGAAGCTCATGAAGGATTTGATAATAAAAATAGTTCTCAACATGAAAGACATAAATAGATTAATCTCCTCTCAGAGTATTAAGCTCTATGTTTGAATCATCAGATATAAACTCTGGCATATCTAATAATTCAATTTAGCATTAAGTTCATATTCCATTGTCCATAGAAATTCATGACAACACTCTTGCTAAGCAGGAACATCTACTCATCTAGACTAAGTTAGATCCCTAAACCAAATCTCTTTGCGTTTAGTAATCTAAAACCAATGAATTAGTTAGCTACTCTAATTCATGCATTAAGAACAAATCTAGACTAAGATTCTAACAAATATAAATCCATGATGTTACACCCTAACTAACAAACCTGGTTTTCCTAGGAAGCCCCTAAAACCTAACAAGCGAACTACTCATACATAGCTAAGTTAACATAAAGCATAATTAAAGAAAAACACATATTCAAAAATCAAATCAATAAAATAAAAGACAGAGTTTAGAAATCTTCTCAAAATACAAAGGTTCATATCCCGTCTCTCTGTGAAAGCTCTGGGAAATAAAAATAAGCGATAAAAAGAAAATAACCTAAGCCTAAGGCTTTTATAGTTCTTAAAAAAAAAGAAATAAAATAAAACTAATAAGGAAAAATCTTGATAAGTCTTGAGGGCATAGTCGTACTTTTGGAAATTCTCCATTCAGTCTCGGCTAAAGAGATCGATCGATCACTTTAGGGAGGGATTGATCTCTTCACATGTACTTCACATGCCTCATATGCGAGACAGCTTGACGAGTCTTCAGTAAAATCGCTATAAATCGTGATTCAGCAATGGATTGACTTAAAACCACTTCCATATGGAAGCTAACGCTCGTGGCTATCTTGTGAAAAAATCCAGCTTTATCCATCCATGGGAACATCTTCAAACATTGGTAAACTTCTGGCCCTTCTGACGGATTCTGCATCTGCATATGCCAATTTGCATCCAAAACGTTATGAACACCTAAAATCTTGAAAATATGCCAAAACTACTAGAAAAACATCCGGATAATGCCAAATAGCAAGTATAAATATCCACTATAAAACATTAAAATCAAGTTATATCAACCAGCCAACCCTCAATACCAAGCTTGACAATAGACTTGCATCGCTGGTTCAACAATTTCTTAGCTAAGAGCAATGACGGTCCTAGTAACAAAGAAGGTGGGTCAAGTGACCCAACCAAAATTATTTAACAAACATTTTTTGTATCAAAATTGTTAAACTTTAGTTATATTAATGATAATTTTTTATTAATGATACTCTTAATTTCTAGTACAATATTTGAAAATTTAAATTTTAATAAGGAATTTTGTGAAATACCATAAAATAGCTATGTGTTTTAAAAATACCACACATTTCTAGATGTTCCAACAATTTTATTAAATTATTTTTCTTCCAAAAATATCATAAAAAAAACCAAGGGAGTTTTAAGGGTTTAGAATTAAATTTTTTTGAGTTTGAATTTACTGACTATAGTTTAGGATTTAATTTTCAAGGTGGTAGTGTTTAGTTTTGGGTTCGGGACTTGATTTCAATTTTTTTTTAGTTTAAATTTATCGGCTAGAGTTTAGGATTTAATTTTCAAGGTGATAGTGTTTAGTTTTGGGTTCGAGACGTGAATTCAAAGTTTTAAAACAATTTCAAATTGTGATATTTTTGAAACAAAAAAAATTGTATTTTTGTTAAACAAATTAATAATATAAGATATTTTTGAAACATACTTATTATATATGTATTATTAAGAATTGTCGATTTTAATTTATATATTTATAAAATTTATATTTTTATAAAATTTATATTTTGATCTATCTCAAATTATTTTCTGGATCCACCACTGGCTAAAAACATATGCTGATTTTTTTTAAAAAAATTGCAGGTGACATGTTTTAAAATTTTATCTAACTCGTAGACACTTAAGATCATGTTTCTCGAATTTTGCAACTTCTTCTCTAGTTCTTGATCTCCTAATATATAAGTTTATCTTCTTTTATTTCTTGTTCTTTTAAATTTTGCTATTTTTTAATCATCGTTTTCTGTTTGTATGTCTGATGTAAATGTTTTTAATTTTTGTGCTAATAATTTTCTTTGTAAAATCTACCAAAGCAGAAGATGATTTCACTGAGGACTTGCATTAGAACATCTCCACTGGGAGTAAGTAAAAGTTCTCAATATACATATATGTGTAAGTAAATATGAGTATCTCAAAATGATGAGAGTGAGTTTCTCATCATTTTGAGTAAATGTGATATTTTGAAGTGAGTTTCTCATCATTTTGAGATATCCATAATTAAATAATAATAACTTTATATACGTACACATATACTTATATTGGGAATTCCAACTTGAGATACTCCCAATGAAAATGCTCTTAGTCTTTTCTCGGGTGTTTAATAGTTTGGTTTGACGTTCCTATCTTAACATTTGTCCTCTATTCATGGAAGTAGAGCTCTTGATTTTGAGCATGAAAGAATCTATATTCAATTTAGCTTTTCTTGAATGTTTTTATGTTGTTTGGAACTTTTTCTTTTGATTCTCAATATGTTAGGCAAAGTTTATTGAAATTTAAAATTTATTTAACCAAAATTTATAGATATTGTAAAAACGTTTAGTTGGTTATATTATTATTAGGTGGGATAGCTCAATTCTATGAGCGTGCAATGTTTATTGTATTTTTTATGGATTTGTATTTTCATAAAAAAAAATTTCTATACACGAACAAAAAAATGATTACAAATTTTTACATTTAACAAAAAAACGAAATTTTTTTACAAACATACGGTGGTTTGGACAGTGTGAAAGTGACAAATAAAAGAAACAGATAATAAATATCGTAATAAAATTAAACAATAATAATAAAAAAGCGAAAAGTAGCTTGCACAATTGGCAACGCTGCTCAGCTCCACGCCTTCGACCTTATCCACAACTCCTAATAGAAATAGTAATCCAATGCTCTCAACTCCACCGTAGTTATCGTCAATCACATAGCTTTTAACGTTGTACAATCTTTTCCTAAAATACCCTTACGTAGATAAATTAGAAGTTGCGCACTATAAAAGCAACTACGAATTGCAGGTTGCTTCTAAATTTGTTGGTTTACTAAAATAAATTACAAATCCACAATCTTTCTCTTCTTCCCCAAATACACACCATATTTCTAATTTCTTATTTCTCTCTACATTTGATTGACAATGGCTTCAATCATCTCCTGCTCTTCTCTCTCTTCAATTCGAGCATCTTCTGAACCAGGATCCACCAGAAAATCAGATCAGATCGAAAAGAAACCAGCCTCCTCGGTTTCATGGTGGGCTCCTCTTTTCGGCATGTCATCGGAGCCAGATTACATAACTAGCAGCTCCTCTTCTGAGATTCGTGGATCAGATCTGGATAAAACTGATCAAAGGTATATGCGAAGGTGCCTAACGGAGGAGAAGGCTAAACAACTGCGGAAGAAAATCGCAGAGGTTTCCACATTCCACGACTTTATGTATCATTCTCCGATCGCTTCACGGCTCGCGTCTGACGTATCCGTTCAATTCAAGGACTAAATTGATCATCGGATCTAGAAATAATAATTAGTCGAAATAAAATGTCATGAAGAACAACCTCTTTCAAATCATACTCAAGAACCGTTTGATTGTCTGCAATGTTGTTTCTTGTGAAGCGTCAGATCTCTAATTAGTTTTTTATTCTTTATTTTGGCAAATTTACTTCATTAATTTCAAGCTGCAAATACAATAATAATTGCATAAAACAATTACTTGTAAACTATACTACATAACAAGATATGTAAAAAACCGATAAAACAGAAGAAAATAAAAATAAAGGGATAAATAAACAAATACTACGGATTACTGAGCTATTACCTAATCTCGTCTGTTTTATTTTGATGTAATTATCATGTTCGTCGTTCTTTTATCTGTTTGATATATCACATACCGATTTGCAAATAAGTAACAGTGCATGAAAGTAATTAAAATTTTGATTTGACTAGTTAAATCATGTTGGAAAAAAAAAAGATTGGTTAAAATTTTCTGCATATTTATAATAAAAGATTAAAAGTTTTTGAATTAGAGTAGGCAAATGAGCCTTAAGACCGGTCCAGAGTATAAGCAAGTGAAGCCACCGATTAGGACACCAACATCTATAATATATTTTTGTTAAAATTAAAAGACATTTTTCTTGAAATAAATGGTATTTTCTTGAAATAAATGGCCATTTATGTTGAAATGGAGGAAAGTTTTTTGAATTTTTTAAAAAATTATATCATAAGTAACATAAATTATAGGTTTTTGTAAAAATAATATTCATCAGAAATTCTAAAATGATAAACCAATTTAAATACATTTTACTTAAATATTTTGTTTTTTTGTTGTGTCACTTTAATCTTTGAATTATAACGAACCGTCAAGTTAACTTATTATAAAAAAAAAATTTGACATATATATAAAAGCACATTTTTCAAATTTTGTATAGAACATCTAAAAACATTGGACCGACATTGCAAATAAGTGGTGTTATTTGCTAGTAAAATGGTAAACAAGGATGAATTGAAATCTCTATTTCTCAATAAAATCTGTTTGCATACAACACTTTAATGTTGATTGTTCCTACAGTCCAATCACACCTGATGGTTTCTTCCTCGTTTGCAAGCAAAGTTAATATATATATTTCTAAATTTCTTATTGCAAGTTGGATTCCAAATTGGAAAACAGCTCTGTTCACTATGTTGGATTTCGTAAGATCCAGACAAGAATCCTGTGTTAAAGGTTTGTAACTCTTGGTCTCATCAAATTCTCTGGATATTTGATTGGTACGTTTGAAGGGCATAAAGGTGCAGTTTAGTGTGTGTTAAATTTTGGGATGCACTCAGCACTCATTTCAGGAAGTGGAATCTCCATTTATATTCTATGAATTTTACCTACGACTGTATCTTTGTCTTCAGTAACCTTCAAGTTTTGGTATAGTGAAAAGTTACGAAATGCCCTGTAATATCGAATCTGCATCACTGGAGCCAAATTATGTGGGTGCGGTTGATATCTTATGGATTTATGCGGTCTTTTACCTGATTAACAGGGAATAGTGGGGTCAAGTTTCTATATATAATAAGTGAATTGACTTGGGCTTTGTGCTTTCCACGTGATTTTACCAGACTTCTGAAGAAAACGACAAAGACACAGGGGTAAAAATGTCAATCTACGTGTCATAAAAATCCCATCGACTCCTCGAGAATAGATCTCATCGGCTGCTTCTTACTCTCTCATCTTTCCCTCTCTCCCAGTAGTAATTTTGGCGGGAAAATGTCTGGAAAAGGAGCGAAAGGGTTGATAATGGTGAAACCCAGCGGCAACGACAAGGACAAAGACAAGAGGAAACCAACTACTCGCTCTTCTCGTGCTGGTCTACAGGTATCTTTCTGTACTAATTTTGTCTTGGGATGTGTGAACTGTGTATGGGACGGATCTGCGAGATTCTGATATTTTTTAAGCTAGATTATAGTTTGGTCAGCGATTGATTTGAGTTATTCATAGATGCATGTTTTACAAGGTTGGGCAATAGAGCAGTATCCATATTTAATGACACTGATTGAATATTTCAAGCCCTAACAGCTTCAAGTATTTATATAAGTGCGTGTTTGTTATCTTCATTCTTCTGATTTCAAAATTTTGCTGCTTTGGTGTTTTTGCTATAGACCTTAATGTTAGCTTTCCAAATATGTCTTGTGTTTAGTAGAATAAAGGTGTGTGTTGTGTTGTGTGTCTCTTGTTTGCAGTTTCCAGTGGGAAGAGTCCATAGACTGTTGAAAGGAAGGTCAACAGCTCATGGACGAGTTGGAGCAACTGCAGCTGTTTACACAGCAGCCATTTTGGAGTATCTAACAGCAGAAGTCTTGGAGCTGGCTGGTAATGCGAGTAAAGATCTGAAAGTGAAGCGTATCACACCAAGGCATTTGCAGCTCGCTATCCGTGGGGACGAAGAGCTCGATACCCTCATCAAAGGCACTATTGCAGGTGGTGGAGTCATTCCACACATTCACAAGTCTCTCATCAACAAATCTACCCAAGAATAGACCTACTTTTTCCCTTTTCTATCCAGATCCTGTTGTTAAGAGTTGTTTGTGTCTTAAGGACCCACATGTAGCTTGTTTCTTTCCCTCTGATTATCATTTTGGGTGTTTGTTCTCATGAAGAAAACCAATGTAAGGGAAGTCTCAACTGAGAACTAACTATTTGCAAAGATTGATGCGCTTTTGCTTTCTTTTTGGTAAAAATAGTATCTGTCATGCCATCAAAAAACTGTCAAGAAGCTCTCTTTTTGTACTCTTTGTCCTAACTCCAAAACTAGCATCAGCTAGTGGAGTGTATAAGTTAATGCCACCCAAGGGAAAAAGGGGTTGTTGCATTAGCTAGTTTCCGAAAACTAAACCAGAAATCTACAAGTGATCTTTGTTCCTATCCTCTTAATCAAAGATGTTTTTTGCTCCTGATGTTCCTTGGCTTGTACCTACAACGGATCAAGAAAGAAGATAAACAACTGCGAACGACTTCTAATATGTGGTGAAAAGACGAAAAGCAGACCTCAAATAATGTCTTCCACTGCAATTCCGACTTTGCCTGTAAAGCATACCATTCTAACGCCATATGGTGAACAATGTGGTTAGGCTGTGCGCAATGTGATGTGGAAACAGCTTTTCTCTTTTGATAAACAAGTCAGATGAACAAATGTGTGAGACATTGTTATAAGTGTGTTGAAAAAAATAGATACGTTTGACATGACTTGCCTTCTGAATCGACATCGAAGCTTTATCTATCAGGCTAAAATGTCCAGTAAAGCTTCTACATTCTCCAACTTCCTTTGGGATATTTCTGCTACCCACTAGAGGTCTGCAAAAGGACCGATCATATACGAAAAAAAAGGATTTGATGAAGTTTTCACATTTGTAAGAGATAGAATAGATAATAACCTCTGGTCAGTGCCGTCACATAACATTAGGCACCCTTCGCTTAACCGCGACATGGCATTATCAGCTGCCTTTGTGGTCTCAAAAATCACAAGAGCTCTCCCTGATTAGAAAATGTAGTTATTATTGTTGCGATTACCAAGTTATTTTGTAAGAAAAAGTAATTTTGACTTTTGAGGTAACACAGCAAAACGGTAGGTCTAAAGTAGATATACCATTGTGTGGGTTAGATAGACGTCTTGCTGGGATCATCTTTGCATCAACTTGTTCGTTGAAAGCTTGCCTACACAGATCCTGCTTAGAACAAAAGAAAACAGCGGTGAGGGTCCTCACTGTCAACACTGGATAGGATGCAAAAACCATTGTTCTAAGAAAATAATTCCAAAAAATATGGCAAAACATGAATACAGTCGATGGTGAAGGATTTCTATCTCAAAACTAGTTGGCATTGAGCCAGATACCTAGCATTGTGTGCCATTCATCTTGAACTAAATCCCACTTTGGAATCAGTTACATACCCATTATTCAGGTCAACATAAGTTCATGGATTTCAGCCTCAAAACCAATTTGCCAATTGACAAATGAATGGAGCGTTTTTAAAATCAATATAATAGATTCTGTCCTCATATTAAAAGTAGGGTCACATACCTCTACCTCCCGCGATGTGCATGATGGTTCTAGGTTTTCAATTAAGATCAACCTGTCTTTAGCTATAGCTTCTTTTAGTTCGTCCTCAAAAGGCTGGAAAAATGTATATAACAGCCTTAAATGATAAAACCGAGGACAGCTAATGAACAAACTATATCTTAATAATACAATCTTTTTCAGTTAACTGTAATAAAATCCTTGGTCTGATTTCATATGACGAACGCCAACAGCTTGAAACCATTTGGCTATGGGAATTAATTGCTTTAGGTTCTTATTAGAAGAAAAGTAATGTTTGTAATACGCTGGCCTACATGAGAGGAAAAACCATGGTAGAAGGCGTCAAAGAGCTTACCAGTTTTTTGTACCAGCTGCTTTTATCCTGTAAGGCATATAAAAGGAGTAAACAATGTGTAAATATCATAAGTGAATATTATCTAACCCAAACTGTGAACAATCTTTTTGCTATACTCTTTTATTTCGGGCATTTCACAAAAGAGGGCTGAAAAGTTGTCAATGTTTCTCCTTTTTTAGCTAATCCACCGAAATAGAGCTGGTACGTACAATTTTCTGTCTTGGAGCTTCGTCTACAAGAGGAGGATTTTTGATACATCTCTTCTCTCCTGGTTGAGGGCCTGAATCATCCGAATCATCTGTTTCTGGCATGTTGAGTATACGCTTCCTCGTTTTAGAAGGCCTGGGATCGACTGATGAACCTGGAGCAAGTGAATTACCTAATGCTCTGGTGTTGGTTTTCAGGTCTCTTGCTGTGATATCAGTATAGACAGGAGGGTTCCTCTTCACATGTACCTGACCAACACGGTCCTTCGGAAACAAGTCTTGCAAATCAAAGGTTAGTGTCAATCTGGTTTGTCCAATTTACAACTACATTATATATGACATAAGAGGCCAGAACAAAAAGGAAGAAAAAAGGATCAACCTTTCTTTTCTGGGCTTGTTCTACTCATCAGCTTTCCATCTCTGCTTCCGTTTCTTTCTAACTTTGTTGATTCTGATTGCGGATGGAAAGATTTCACTGGAGACTCCCTGGAACTGGCAGCTGCACTTGATTTTAAAGGCTGCTTATCTCTTATCTTGTTGAAGAAATTCTCCACTGCATGATTAGAGACAGTAGAAATGTAAATGAGTTTCATCAGATATATATTCAAAGAGCATTGAAGTTTGAACAATATAGCTTAGTTAGTCTCTTTTAACCCAAACCTTTAATTCCAGCTATTGCATCTGCAAAGTCATCTGATATTATCTTCAGTCTTGTATCAAAGGTGCGGGAGAAGACATAGTTAGCAGTCCTAATCTCACGTCTTTCTGGTCGTGGGTTTCGTTGATCATTTGACAGGCATACAACATTGCATTTCCCAATGATGGCCTCCTAGACCAACAACAAAAGTTACATACAGAGTACACATATCAACAATTCAGATATTTATTTAGCAAGAAGAAGAGGGAAAGGAGATTGGCAAAACTAACCACATTACTGATATTATAAACCCCTGGGTCATCACCACAAGCCAGAAACAGCTCATTTAATTGCGGCACATATTCTCCCAAGAAGTTGCAGATTTCAACTGGACGAAAAAACCAAATGACCTTGATTTTCTTCTCACCTGTTGATGTCTCAAACATCCTGACAAGCTTCCCAATCGAGGTCTCGCATTGACCATGTATGAGAAAACAAGCAGAGTCAAAAAGCCGGTAATGGATGCCCTCGTAGGTAAATGATTCGTAGAAACGGACGCTTTTATTTTTCTTCCCAATCGCTTTCATATCACCCCAACGAAATTCAGGGTCCTCTTCTCCACCTGCACTATTCGATTGTACCATAGAGAATCCACCTAGCTAGAGGAGTTATCCTGCAAAGATATTCCCAAACTTCAGAGAGAGAAGAAGATAAAACAAAGCATCCAAAACATCTTACAGAAAATTGTCAAAAAACAACTTTCTACAATAATGATTACAAGTCCACATTTGATCCTACTAAACCTAACCACCTCAATGGCTGTACACTGAACACAGATTCTACCATACTCAAAGGTTTACAATGTCTCAGAAATTGAAGGTGAGTCAAGCCAGGTCAATTAGAGTAGGATTCAACCTAGAATCCCCCTTAACCAAAAAGAGAAAAAACATGCACAAATATGGAACAGTGGCACAATCTGTAAAAGCATCGTTTGGTAGTACAAAATCATCAGCTAAAAGGTTTCTTAAAATCCAAAAAAAGGAACGAAGATTACAAGGCAAGAGAAGAAAGCTTAACGAAAACTAGTAGCTAAGTATCGTCAGCCGATGATGGGAAAATCTGGAAAATGCAGTTGCAAACAACGTCAAAACTAGTCAGCTAATCTTCGGGAAACGTTCTTCCGGCGATTTTAGGTCATCGGAGACGTGTTTCACAGGGACGAGACTAAGAGAGAGCAAACATGGAAGGAAGAAACTTAGAGGTATTTGAATGTACTATAAAGCAAAAAAAAGATGCTTCATGGAAATTTCTTTAGTTACTTAATTACTAATTAAATTACTGTAATTAGTAAGTTTTGCCATTCGCTTTCACTACTCTCTTTCTCTCTGACTCACCCCTGTTTTAGGGATAGTATTAAACATGGACTCCAACGATTCTTAACTTTTAAAATTTTAATATTGATCTTACTTTTTATTTATTTATTTTTATTTTTGACATCATGTATTTTAACTTTTATATCCATTATCCCTGTTTGCAGAATTAGCTGTAAAAATTAGGCTACTGGTAAATCAAAGAGATCCTACAAATCTCTAAAGACATGGTTTTGGTATAAGCATGATCTGTGTTGGAACTTTAACATAATTTCAACAAATATCATTTAATGGTATACTCTCGGAGTAAGCCATGCTTTTGATTTTCAAACATTTGTACGGTTTTAAAATTTTGGCACCAAACACTCCTTTATAGTATTTGACGAATATACCCTTTAACCAATATCACATGTTTTGGACTTTGCAAGGTGAAACTATTCCCCCTGTGACGATAAACCCTGAGCACTCACTAAACCCTAAATTTTGGTTTTCAGGAAAAATCTCTCCAATTGTAAGCTTTTCTCATGTGTATCTTCTCGATTTCCGATGTTATTTTCAATGAATTTTCTTTTCATTCGCTCGTTTATTTTTATTTTTATTTTTATGAGAAATGGGTTTTGTGATTTTAGGGCTTGTGAAATGATTGCTCATTATACTACTCTCGAAATGCTTCTCAGGTTATTGGCCTCATGTATTCAGTATCGAAGATTCTTCGAAGGTAAAAGCTTCATAATTTATACATTCTAGATTCTGGGTTTTGTTAATTGTTACTGTTTCTAGAGCTCTTTATGTGGAATTGTTCCTTTTTATGGTTTATTTGGATTGAAAGTTTTATCTTAATTTTTGTCTTTAGGAGTCGAAGATTTAATCTTGTTCTTGCTCCTTCGTCGTTTGGTGCGGATAGTAAAGTAAAAATATCAAGTGGTGACAAAGAAAGTGCTTTCAAATTATCTGGATTGATTTATAATAGATCCCAAGATTTAATCAGACTCTATTCCACAAGAAATGTGTTTTCACGCTTCCTTGGCACCAATAAGCTCTCTTTTGTAGCTGATGCAAATGACAAAGGAGACGAAGAAGAAGAAAAGGAAGATGTATTATCTGAACCAAAGGGAGTAGGTGAAGATGATTCTGTATTCGATTCTGAGCTTGGTAGTGATGTAAGTGCTTCTGATGATGATGATCTTAAACTGGAAGTGGAGTTCTCAAACGAGAAGAAAACAAAAAAGAAAAGAGCTCAGTCTGAGTTGTTTGAATCCATTGTTGCTTATAAATCAGTTAAACAAGCTCTTGAAGTGTGGGTTAAAGAAGGAAAAGTTTTGAGTCAAAAAGAGGTTTCTCTTGCTATATACAACCTGCGTAAACGCAGATCTTATGCTACATGTTTGGAGGTAATTTTCTCAGTTTCTAAGATTGTCACATCATTTATCAACCTCCTAATGTATCTGTCTTTGCTTTGGCTTTGCAGGTGTGGGAGTGGTTGAGAGCTAATACTAAATTTGAGTTCACAGAAGCAAATTATGCTTCTCAATTGGATTTAGTGGCTAAGGTACATAGTTTGCAAAAAGCTGATAACTTTTTGAAGGAAATTCCAGAGAGTTTCCGAGGAGAAGTAGCATACAGAACCATGTTGGCTAATTGTGTACTTAAGCACCATGTGAAAAAAGCTGAAGAGCTTTTCAACAAAATGAGAGAACTAAAATTTCCCGCGAGCGTGTTTGCTTGCAACCAGCTGCTTCTCCTCTACGGTAGGCATGATAGGAGTAAGATAGCTAATGTTTTGTTACTAATGGAGAAAGAAAACATCAAGCCGACTCGCAACACCTATCAGTTTTTAATCAATAGTAAAGGTTTAGCTGGTGACATCACTGGAATGGAGAAGATTGTAGAGACAATGAAGGAAGAAGGTATTGAACTAGATCTAGAAACACAGGCTACTCTGGCTAAGTACTATATAAGAGAAGGGCATAGAGAAGCAGCAGAAGAGATTATGAAGGAGATAGAAAAGAAAGGCTTGAAAGAAATTCCATGGGCATGCCATTTGTTACTTCCACTTTATGCAGACACAGGAGATATTGATAATGTGAGAAGACTGAGTAAGTTTGTTGAAGAAACATTGAGATATGATAATTGCATTGCTGCCATCAAAGCATGGGGAAAACTCAAGGAAATTGAAGAAGCAGAGGCTATGTTTGACAGACTTATGGAGAAATACAAAATTTTCCCTATGCTGCCATGTTTTGCTCTCATGGGGGTATACACAGAGAACAAGATGGTAGAGAAAGGCAAAAATCTGATTAAGCGAGGGGTGGAAGCAGGGATTAAGATTGGCCCATCGATATTGCATTCTCTTGTGCATCTCCATGTGAAAGCTGGACAAGTTGGAAAAGCTGAGCTGATATTGAACAAAGCAACAAAGGATAGTAAGATGAGACCTTCGTTCACATCTTACATGGCGATTCTTGAGGAATATGCGAGAAGAGGCGATGTTCATAATGCAGAGAAGGTTTTCATGAAGATGAAAAATGCTGGTTACACAGCTCAGCTTATGCAGTATGAAAATATTCTAAAGGCTTATATTAACGCTAAAACTCGAGCTTATGGGATGAATGAGAGGATGAAGGCAGATAATGTCTTCCCGAATAAGAGTCTGAGTGCGAAATTGGCTCAGGTTAAATCATTTAAAAAGGCTCCAGTGTCTGTTTTACTAGACGAATAACCATAATCATCCTGTGTTTTGCATCTAAGCTAGGGAATAAGAAACAGAGTTGTAATCAAGTTTCTCACTTTGAGTTTTACAAGTGAGACTAAAACCTGGAATTTGGATTCAGGGAAACTTTAATGCTGAAACAGAGCATCCTCATATAAATTGAGAAACAGAGTAAGAGATAATGGAGCTAAAATTAAAAGATAATTGACTCCATCAGAATTTCTTGACCAAGGCATCCTCAACTCTCTATTAGCCTTTTGTTGGATCCATGAGAATTTAATCTCCGAATATTTACTTGCCCACCAAAGAATGTCACGTTTCCAATTGACAATATCCAAAGGAACATAATTTTGATGAAGAAGAGATATTAAACGTTGGTTATCTCCTTCAAAATGTATCCTTCTATAACCTTGAACCCAAACACTTTGAAGAGCAAAAATCCATCCGGCCAATGATATCTCACCCGGAATGAAACAACCATCAAAGTTACACTTAATCATATCTATGTTGAGAGGAATGCATCGATTATCAATGATGAATGACACTGTTACAGAAGGGATATGAGGATTTACTGGGAGAAAATCCTTTACATTAGAAGAGGCCCATTCATCTGCTTCCTCTAAAGCTAATCTCAGAAACCGTTCGCCAGCTTTCAAATAGGTTTTGAAAAACTACCAAATTTCTACTAATCTCCACGTTATGCAAAAAGGGGAAATTGCCAGACTTGGATTCAAAATATAATCAGAATAAAACTGTAGTAGAACATTCATCCGAGCAGGCAATAATAGTGTACTATTAACTAAATTAGGAACATTAATTTGACTATTTTCCCAAACCCTTGTTGCAAATGGACACAAGAATAAAATATGATCAGAAGATTCATCTATATCACCACACCTTGGACATAACGCAGATGGTGAGATTTTACGGCGATGAAGTTCATGTTTAGTAGCCAATAGATTAGACATTACATGCCAAAGAAACCTTTTCATTCTTGGCATAACCTTAAGCGACCAGATTTTAACTTTAAGATCATTATCACCATCAAGTGGAAGAACTCCATCATTACAAACATTAACATGTGTACCTACCGAATGCCCTGATTTAATAGAGTAAAGACCATCACTTGAATAATGCCAACCCAATAGATCCGAGCAAGACTGAGTTGGTAACTTGAAATCTAGAATAACTTTCACATCAAGTGGATCAAACGTTTTCCTGATCAACATCTCGTTCCATTGAGGAGGATTCGACAATTTATAACTTTAAACAAACTCATAAACATGAACATGATTATCTCTTAACCGAGGAGCTCTTGGCGGATCAAGAGGTAACCCACGCATTTGAAATTGTATGTGTAGAAAGTCAATTGCCAATTACATATCGAATGCTTTTTTACTAAATTGAAACCCAACAGAAGTGATTGCCAACCATACGAGGGTGAATTTCCACGAGATGCCTAAAAATATCGACCTCTCAGCAGTCTTGCCATCAAACATTCTGGATTTTTAATAATTCTCCAAATCTGTTTTCCTAAAAGAGTATCATTGAACTGAGATAGATAACAGAAACCTAAACCTCCTTCACGTTAAGGAAACATAGTCTTTGCCAAGAACACCAATGGAAAGGTTTATGATCATGTGAAGTTTGCCACCAGAAATCAGAAAATAAGCCTGCAAAACGATCACATAAACCCTTTGGCAATTTAAAACAGTTCATTGAGTGGATTGGAAGTGACATTGCAACAACTTTTATCAAAAGCTCTTTTCCTCCTTGCGATAAATATCGATTACTCCAACTCTGTATCTTGCTATTAACCTTTAAAGTGGACTTTATTTCTGCCTATTTGCTCCGGTAAACCTAAATACTTTATGAAATCACCAGAATTGTTGATTCATAAAATAGAACGAGTTCTTCGTTTAATTCATACTGCTTAATGATATCAGCTAAAACAGAAGCAGAACTGATTGTAGCTCGACATGCCAATAACAAATCATCAACAATCAGCAACCAATAAGTGAGAAATAAAAGGAGCACGAGGTGAAATTTTTATTCCTATGAACTTATCATACACTTCAGCTTTTTTATAAGATGAGACAAGACTTCACTGCATAAAATGAACATCCTTGACGTAAAACTCGATGAGGTTGGATATGACCATAAGCAGTTATATTAATCAAAACCGAATATGACACAGTATTAACAAAATTCATAATCCATTTAATCCATGTTGTATCAAATCCCATATGATGTAAAGTTTCCAATAGAAAACCCCGCTCCAATCGATCATAAGCCTTTGCAATGTCTGTTTTTATAGCCATACCTAAACTGGAAGCTCTACGTTTGAGTTTTAAAGCATGGAGGATCTCATGGCCTATTATGACATTATCAGTCAAATGACATGGTAGAAAAGCTGTATGTTCTTCAGAGATTAAGGAAGTAAGATGAGGTTTAACCTGTTAACCAGTATTTTTGAGATGATTTTGTAACTTACGTTACATAAGGCAAATTGGACGAAAATCACTTATACGGAGAGGTACTGCTTTCTCTTCGGGATTAAACATATAGTCGTATGGTTCTCTTTATCAAGCTGCTCAGAATTAAAAGATTCTTTGATTTCACCTATAATCTGATCTTTAATGTCCTCCCAATACTGTTGATAAAATGCGCCTACAAATCCATCTGGACCTAGAGCTTTAAAAGCACCAATTTCAAAAACAACATGTTTAATCTCATCATCAGCTACCAGACGAACTAAATCCACATTCATCTCTAAAGATACTCTCTTTGTGAAGCCATTAAAAGTATGAGTGTATGATTATTATTTATCTCTAGTCCACTCTGAAACATTTCAGAGAAATATTGAAGTGCAACCTCTGAAATACGAGCAACACCATAATAATCACAACCTTGATCATCTTTAATTGAACTCAGACATTGTCTACCCTTTGCAATACTGAAAAAATACTTTGTGTTCTTGTCACCTTTACTCAACCATTTAATACGACTCTTAATCTTCCAGAACTTCTCCTCATTACGGTATGCTATACTCATATCACGTTTAATTTGAGATAAAGTACTTGTAGAAGACCCACTTTGTACAACTTTGTCCAATTCAGCTCTTAGTCGAACAATATCCTGTTTAGAGTTAAAGGGATTTCATTTCTTCCACCTTGAAATCTTTGTATGACAAACATAAAGTCTTTCATGCCACAATAAAATATCTCATTGACTGGTTCCATCCATGTAGCACTGTGTCATGAAAACCCTGTCTCATTACCAATCTAGAGTCAAATTTAAATTGATTTGCAGCTCGAACCAGTTGAATGATTAAAAGAAGCAACCAAAGGCTGGTGATCAGATATGCCAATTTCCAGAAATTCAACAAAAGAATCAGGATAATTAGTAAACTAGGTCGATTTTTTCATTGAGCGATCTAAACAACATTGAATATCATATCCATAACGTCGACCAACCCAAAAAATCTATCGCTTTTCGAAGGTAAATCACGCAAATCACAAGCAGTCATGAAACTTCTGATCTAGTAATATATTGCCACCAATTTTTTCATGATTTCCTCTAATAGCATTTAAATCCCCAATGGCCATCCATGGCTAGAATCTGTTCTCAGCACAAAGTTTCAATTTATCCCATACCATCATTCGAAATTGTGGATTGGGATGCCCATAGACATAAGATAAGTAGATTTCCATTCCATGAAATTTTACAAGGCAGTCAACCAGATTAGAAGACTGTGATTTAACAGATACTACAACAGAAGACTTCCACATCACAACTAAACTCCCACTTATACCATGTGGAGAAACTAAAACATATTTAGAAAAACCTAATGAAGTACAAACATCAATAACATATGCATCTTGCTGCTTAGTTTCCATAAGGCAAATGATATATGGGAGATAGATTTGAACTAACTCTTTTAGATGTCAAACTACTAGGTCATTGCCCAATCAACAACAGTTCTAACTGGTTGTCCTCATGGTGACAGTGGTGGATTCGGGTCCACCGCCTCTGATAGTAGCAGAAGATGATGATGCTTCATTTATTTTCACTAGTTTTTCACAAATCATCAGCTTTCTCATCGAGCTTTCACCATGGTCAAATTGTAGTTTACGTTTTTTTTCCATCAGCATTACCCTCAACATTCACATGGTGCAACAACTAATCAGACAAAGATGCATAGAAAGTGTGCCAGTATCGCTTGCCTATAGTACTTGAACCTGCATCAGACACAAACTTTGGGCATATATTAAGTAATGATTCTGAAGAAATTGTGTTTGCAGGTGTAGTTGGGTCAGATTATGATCCTGCTTGAAGAGGAATAAAATATGGAAACTCTTCATTGACAGTAGGGACAACAAGTTCATCCTCAACGATTTCTTCAATCTGCACTCCCTGGTTGCCTACTGGAATTGGAGGAGAATCTAGCTCAGCATCATCGGCAAGAGGGTGATCTAGTCCACCAGTTTGAATGAGACAATTACCAGAGTCGTGGGTAAGCATACCACAGACTTGACAAAAGACTTTTAATCGTTCATATCAGAACCATAGTAGATTATTAACACCAGCAGTGAACTGAAATTTTCGTTGGAAGCGTAAAGGCTTAGTCACATCCTAGTTGAGTTGAACTTGCACAAATTCAACTCGGGCCTGAGAAGCAGCGTCAAAATCCACATCAAGGAGGTTACCCAACTCTCGGCCTATGTGAGATATGACTCCATGATTCAAAATTTGAACCGGGATTCCCCGAATCTGGACCCAAAATGGTATGAAGTTGAGAAGCCCATGATTCATGAAAGGCATCCAACGATGAATGACAAGCATTCGGTCTGCAAAAGGCCAGGGTCCCGGGCGCAAAACATTTTCCATAGATGCTTCTGACTGAAAAATGAACTGAAAAATCCTGATTTTCAATGATCCGACCATGAACGTAACCAACTTCACCCCACATCCTTGAAAATTTGCAATGATTGTACAGATGTTCTGACGCCTAGGAATAAGAGGACGTCCAATTAGAATGAATCGATTCTCGTCTAAGGCTTGCGCCACCACCGTCGGAGTAAGGCAATTGGATCATCATCAATACCCAAATTAAGGTTTTGAACACCACGTTGGATAGTTTCCGCCCTAGCAACAAAGAAAAGATGACGAAGATGATAATATGTTCAGAAGATGGCCCAAAGAAAATCAAAATCCAGTATATATAAACACCACCGAGTAAAACACGAAATGCATCATGTGTTAAGTTAGAAACTTTGAGGGACTAAGTTGCAATTATTAAAGAGTAGACTTGGAGCCAAAGGAAAGATATTAGAAGAGAATATCTTAAAAAGATGATTTATGAAAATCAAGATTAAGGGAAGATTCTAAATTGAAGATTTAGAGATCAAGCAAGTATAAAAAGATAGGTAAGGTTAACCTATGTTTTTACGCTTTCTGAGAATAAGATAAACATAGAGTTGCTCGTGAGAGAAAAACAGAGCGTCTGGATTTTCTTTGGTGAGAAAAATACGAGTTTGTGACACACTTGTTGGTGTGCGTGAGACAGGGTATATTAGGAACTGGTCAATGTCGAGTCAAGTGTTCTTGTCGTCGAATAAATCTAATTAGAAAGATCTGTAAGAACTACTTAGGAATATATCTGACTCGTATTACTGTGAATGACTACACAGTTTGCATGATATTAATATTTCTTTATGAATGACTTCATAACATTTTGTTGGGATTTTATAAATCCATCAACTTTAATATATATATCAGTTCTGATGAAAAATATATAAGCAGAATTGTACCTGGTAAATACATGCGTTAGGTTTATGAATTTAGGGAATCAATCTTCCAAAGTCAATCTTATGTTACTTTAAATCTCTTTGATGGGATGCATAAAGTTTCTATATTTTTGGTTAGGATTGATTTGAGGATCATAATTATCTTTTTATAAGAGAACTAACTTTTAATTTGTACCCTCATTAAATTAGAAATTACAAAAGGTATTCACACATAAAATTTCATAACACTTACGCTTTGAATCTTTTATTTTATTCCAAAAGTGACCACATAATACTTGACTTATTAAATAATAACTCTAACATATTTATATATACATGTGTGCCCCAAAAATATCTTACAATCTCCCATATGTCACATATGTATTATGAAAATGTGATAAACCTTAGTGAGCTCAATATTGTCATTACTTTCAAAGCAAAAAAAAAAATTTCGTTCATTAGCCATACCGACTTTGGATCATTGCGGCTTTTGTTAGATCAATCATAACTAAAACTTCCATGGTCACATACTCATATAAATCACTATAGTCAAATGACATAGATCAATTATGAAACGCATGACATGAGAATCACATGAAAGATGATCGATACATGTTGATTTCCAACTGGCCCAACTTTAGCCATATCTTTTAACTTTATTGTAAAATATGTAAGCCAAAAATTTACTATATACTCTATTTATGATAAAAATGTGCAAAATCATAAACAAACAACATAGAACCCAAATCCAAATTATGTAATC
>OVBE01005077.1:0-22443 GCA_900406425.1 Iberis pinnata | reverse complement strand
AACATGAAAAATAAACAGTTTTTATCCTTTTATTAACTTTAAAGTTCTTAAACTTTAGAAAATAACTAATATCGATAAAAAATAATTTTACAGTAATTTTAAAAATTAATTTAAAAATTGTTTATTTTTGGTTATATAACGTTACTGCATCAGTATTTATATTAAAATGGTTAAATATTGTCATCGAGTTGGAGTAGCTCAGGTGGTTAGAGTATGTCGCTGTTATCCTCAAGGTCAGAGGTTCGAGACCTCTTTCTAGCATTGTCATTTTAATATTAGACCAAGTCAACAAATATGACTCAGCTTGTACACGTCAGCAACGTGACCTGGTAACCTGACAGCGTGTCGCTACCAGGCACTTACGAGTTACTTTTTTGGAGTACGAGAACCGAATTCAAAAGAGTAGACAATATAGATGTTGTTTAGTAAGCCTAAAAAATAAGCGACTGAAAAAGTGACTATTAGAGGTGTACAGGCACTAATCGGCCATTCCCCCGGCACCAACCCCACCATTTAAGAAGCAGATCAACATGATCATGGGGAACCACCAATTTGGTTTAAATTCGATTACGTCAATTAAAGCATATGAACGGAAGGCTACCTCTTTCGAGAGATGGCAAACTAAACCCTAGGAGGCCAGATAACCTATCCTATTCTATGAAATGGATACAACGGGTCTTGACCTCCCCCATGCTAATCCACTGGTCATAGACCAGCTGATCGAAGCCACAACATGTTATAAACTCCTTTTGTTCATAGACGCTGTCTCCGACTATAACCAGATACTCATGCACCCTGATGAGAGAGAAAAAACAGCATTGTCACCAAGACATGGATATACTATTATAAAGTAATGCCATTCGGCCTGAAAAAGGTTGGGGCCACCTACCAGGGTCTGCTCAACAAGATGTTCCCGAAAAGCTTGGGAAAACGATGAAGATATATATCAACGACATGCTTGTTAAAACTTCCGAGGAGGATGATCATGTGGGTGACCTATGCATCTGCTTCCAAATCCTGAACACCTACAGGATGAACCTGAATCCATCTACATGTACTTTCGTACTTACCTAAGGAGAATTTCTTGGCTATTTGGTAACTAAAAGAAGCATCGAAGATAACCCTAAGAAATCAACGTGCTGCTAAGGATGTCATCGCCCAAGAACACAAGATAAGTACAAAGGCTAACAGGTCGAATAGCAACCCTAACCCGATTCATATCCAAGTCAACCGACAAATGCATACCATTCTACATCCTCCTCAAGGGGAATAAGAAGTTTGTCTAGAACGAAGAATGCGAACTTCCATTCAAAGAACTGAAGACCTACTAGATGACGCCTCCTGTCTTGTCCAAGCCACAAGAAAGGGAAACCATGTTCTTGTATATCGTAGTATCATCGTACGCAGTTAGCTAAGTCCTAGTATGCCAGGAGCTCGGTAACCAAAACCCAATATTCCACCTCAACAAGATCCTAGACGACACAGACACAAGATATCCAACAATAGAAAAACTAGTCCTAGAAGTAGTCCATTCGGAAAGAATATTACGATTCTACTTCCAATCCCACTCAATCGTCTTCTACTGAAATCAATCATTGCGCAGGATCTTACACAGTCCCAACCAATCAGGAAGCCTTTCCAAATGGGAAGTCGAGTTCAGCGAGCATGAAATAGATTTCACAAGCAGAACATGCGAAAAATCCCAAGTGCTCGCATAATACCTCATAGAACTACCACCATATATGGAAAACGACTCTTAGTACTCTGAACCACTATGGTCACTATACATCGATAGAGAAAGTTCCAAACACGGCTCAGGGATATGCATACGATTGATCGCCCCCACAGGGAGATGATTGAAAAATCATTTAGGCTAAAGTTTGCAACTTCAAACAATGAAGCGGAATACAAAGCAATGATTGCCGGCCTTTGCCTAGCAACCGCAATTGGGGCAAAACAGATCAATGCCTATTGCGACTCCCAGCTAGTGGTGTACCAATTCAGTGGTGAATACGAAACAAGAGATGAAAGAATAGAAGTATACTTAGATGTGGTAAAAACCCTTTCTTAAGATTTCGTAGAGTTAGACCTGGTAAAGGATAAGAGTCATATCTTTCAAGATATATCTGTCGAAGATCCTCTACATCCTCGGATCTACCATGGATCGCCAAAGGATAAGAGTCATATCTATCAAGATCCTCGACAAGCCAAACATCTCAATGACAAGGACCACCTACGTCATACAAGAAACAATACAAGAATATAACGCAAACCCAAACCCATAAGATGTGGAATAAAAGGACGTCCCAATGGAAGCGGCCGAGGTCGAAACAGAGATAGATTGGGGAATCGAGATACTTGCGTACATTACATAAGGGATCTTACCACCAAGAAGTGGGACGCAAGGAAACTCAAGGCTAAAAGTGCAATATACACTCAGCTAGAAAAAAACGTTTACAAATGGAATGTTCGAGGTCCACTACTAAAGTGCATATTCAGCCACGAAACAAGAAAAAGAATAAGGGAAGAATAGGATGGAGAATGCAGCAATCAATCAGGTGGCAAAGCCCTAGAATTCAAAATCAAATGATAAAGCTATTATTGGCAAACTACGATCACAGACTACGAAAAACATGCCTTGAAATGCGAAAAATGTCAGAAGCATTCACCATTGATCTAGCGGCCAAATGAGGATATGCAATCGATTATCACACCATACCCCCATTATGCGATGGTCTATGGACATAATTTATCCTATGCACAAGTCAAAGCAAACACATTTCCTACTTTTCTTAATCGACTGTTTCTCTTAATGGATAGAAGTTGAATCCTTTGCAAAAGTGGAATCTGAGAATGTTGAATCTTTCATCTGGATGAATATCATATGTCATCACGAGGTCCCCTACGAAATACACTGAGACATCGATCCTCAATTCACCTCCGACAGGGTAAAAGAGTTTTTCAAAAGAATGCGGATCAACCTCACTTAATCAACACCATACTACCCGTAGGCTAATGGCCAGGAAGAATCGGCTAATAAAACCATATTGGATGGACTAAAAAAGAAACTAGACGCAAAGAAAGAAATGTGGGCAGAAGAATTGGAAGTAGTGCTTTGGTCATATCGAACAACACCCAGGAGGGGAACCAATGATCTCCATTTACCCTGGCTTACGGCACCGAGGCAGTCATACCAGCTGAGATAGAGGTACCGAGCATGCGAAAGGAGCAAGCATCTTAGAATACATATCAAAATGACCAGATACTCATCCATATGGCCGACACTATTAATGAAAGGAGGGACCAGACGAGCATAAGATTATAGAACTACCACAACGCTGTAGCGCGTTCCTACAACAAAAATATTAAACATCGGCGATTTGCTGAAGGAGAGCTAGTGTTACGGGAAGGTTTCTCCGCAAGGGCAGAGAATAATGCAAGAAAGCTAGATATCAGATGGGAAGGGTCGTACAAGATATAAAAGATCATCAAACCAGGAGTGTATGAATTGGAAGACGAAGACGGGAACGAGGAAGGACACCCAAGGAATGCTCAACACCTGAAAAATTTCTACTGTTAAGCGCTCACAAGTTATTTTCGTAGCAATTTTGTTTCACACTATTTGTAAACCTTTTCAGTGAAATACAACGATGTCTTGATCCCAATTTCAGGGGTATGTATGCAACTCTGTTTAGGGAGTTCATCTATACCTATCAATAAAACATCGATTTCCTTGTCTTTGTCTTTAAATGTTTCATCAAGAATGGGGGAGATGTAACTGATCCTTACTACGTGCCCCAGTCCTCCCTATATTTGTCTCTAAATGTTTCTTGAAAAATGGGGGTGAAATAACTGATACTTACTACCCGCCCCAGTCCTCCTTATCTTTGCCTCTAATTGTTCTTGAAAAATGAGGGAGATGTAATAGATCCTTACTACTTGCCCCAGCCCTCTCTATCTTTGTCTCTAAATTTTTCTTGAAAAATGGGGGAGATGTAACTAATTCTTACTACCCATTCAGCCCTCCTTATTGTTGCCTCTAATTTTTTCTGTAAAAATGGGAGAGATGTAATTGATCCTTACTACGTTCTCTAGCCCTACCTATCTTTGCCGCTAAAATTTTCTTGGAAAATGGGGGAGATGTAACTGATACTTACTACCTGCCCCAACCCCCTATGTTTGCCTCTAAATTTTTCTCGGAAAATGAGGAAGATGCAACTGGGGGTTTCTCATAAATCAACCGGCTAAGTTCCGATAGAAACGGTGACCACCATATACCACCACTTGCGCAACGAACACCTGGGGGCTCCCAACACTCACCAATTAATCATAATCCTTCGGGTCCCTTTTTTCTGTCTTTCTACCAATACCAAGATTAAAGCCGGTGGAGAATACCATACCTTACTCACCACATAAAAAGAATGGTAAAATTACTCAAACTCTTTTTCACCCTTTTTCCTTCCTTAATCTAATATCTAATAAGAAAATAATAACACAACAAACACCATATGTTACGACAAGGAAAGTCATACAATACATCGCACAACCCCAGTGGGTATTAGCTTGAGCAACCCTCAGTAAGGTATAAGAGCTAAAGCCAAGTCCCTCCTCGCAACAATGAACTGAAACAAAAAACAAACAGCTTTAACAATTGGAACACTAATTACCAATATAACATTCAATCTCTCAAATAAGTATGCCACTTTATGGCTATAAGCCTGGCAGTAAAATCTCCAATCTCTGCTAAGTACGCATCTAAGATACAATTCAGGAAAAATAACACCTACGTAAATCTTGAAATTGACCCAATGCGAACAACGCGTCTGTAAAAGCAAAAAAAAAACAAAAATGAGTTTTCAAAGTCAACCAAGTTAAAATAAAGAACAAACCATATGAGTAGAAGATATAAATACAAGTTAACGCAACTAATTAAACACTAGTTTCGGGTGAAAGCCTCACCATGCAAGCAATTTCAAAAAAGGTTAAAGAGATTGGGTATAAGCCTCCCTAGGAAACCATGTTCAGAATAAAAGAACATAAAAAGAAAATAAAGGTGCAATGAGAAAAGAACCCATAAGCAGTCTAACCAAGAGCAAGATGACTCACCATGATCGACGTAATGGGTCCAATGAAAAAGAAATTGAATAAGGACAACAGAGAACACATCGAAAAATCCAAAGAAACTCGAAATAGGAAAATGAAAAGTTTGGGAAAATAATGCGTAAACCCTAATGAAAATTAAAAAGAGATAAGAAAGTGAAATAGATAAGAGGTGTTAATGCATCGGGAAAATCGGAGTGGAAACCCGAGGTATGCGGACGCCCCAACTAGAATCAGATCCAACCTCAAGTGTATAAATAGAGAGATTAGAAAGTGAGAGAGGATCTTTTGGCTATTTTATGAAATTTACTTTAACATTTTCTCTTGTACGTAAGTTTGAGCAAAAAGCAATCTTATTAATACAAATTCTATTCACATAATTTTGAGTTGTTATTTTACCTTATTAAGACAAAAATTGCCGGATTCCTAATTTAAATATATTATAAATTTACCTTGTGGATTCTAACATCCACATTAACCTGGAATGAAACTAAATGCAATCTTTTTGAAGATTTTTTTTAAAAATTTGATATTTTTGGATTTTTGAAAACATTAGCAATTCGCAATGCAAATGCATGATACGTTCAGGAATCGAAAGTAAGTTAGATATCGTCTCTCCCCCAAACTTAATTCACTTGGTCCCTTGTGTGAAAAAGAACTCAGAGAAAGAAACAAAAATAAAAGAAACAAAAACTAAGATGCAAATATGTGTACAGGGTGTCAAGGTATTACCTCAATAATAGCGGGTCTTGGAACAACCGTAGGATTCTTATTTGCAATTCTTTTTCCTTTTTCAGCCCTAGATGTCATGTTTACCATGAAACCTGCACAAATGAACACTCAAACTATCCCAAAAGTCAACATACCCAAAATAATACCAAAACAAATTTACAAACTAAAAGAACTACTTGAATTTAAACGATATGTACAAAGGATAGACATGGGATTCCCTCCCAAGTGGACATATTTTAAGTTTCTAAGCTTGACTTCTTCTGGAAACTCTATTGACCTTGAGAGAGATCTCCAAAGAGAACCGAGGCCCTTTCACCAGCGTGGACGTATCCAACCGCCCATGTTTGGTTCGACTTCTTGGTTGTTCGCTTCAAATTCCTTAACAAGCTCCCCAACTAGTATGATTGACCCATCAGATAGAATTTCCTTGATGGTGAAGTTCCTTGAGAACTTTGAGTTTGCCTCTCTTGTACAATGCTTGAGCTTTGGGTTGTGTTGAAGCACGTTATCACCACTTTTGAGGTCCATTGTTGGAGATTTAGGCTCTAACCAGTCTTCAGAAGAAGTTTCAATAACTTCCAAATCAAGCTCTTTGTAATCCCCAAAGGTTTCCATTTGCGTCAAAACTTGGGTTACGTGGTTAATCATATCATCCTCCATTGAATCACCACTTGAGTACCCATATTTATGACCTTCCTCATTCATCTATTTGATAGGGAATATGCGACCTTGAATTGTGGGCTTCTTCATGTTTTCCCTAATGTTAAAGATCATCTTGAGACTTTTCTCCATATTCAACCTGATGTTTTCTTTCTTGACATTGATTACAGCCCCAATTATGGCTAGTAATGGTCTTCCTAAGATGAATGGATCCTTTTGTTCCTTGTCCATATCCAACACCATAAAGTTGGTGGGTATCCCTACACTCCCAATCTTGATAGGCAAGTTCTCTAGAATAGTTGACCTATCTGCTAAACTCAGAGATATAGTGGAGGCTTTATACTCATTAAATCCCAACTTCCCGGCAACTGAGAGAGGCATGAAATTGATGGATGACTTAGATTTCTCAAAGATTGATGGGTATTTTTCCATTATTTCTTTCTTGAATCTTGATGAAAATGGCACCTTTGGAATGTAAGGAGGTGGAACAAAAGGTATATCCTTCTCCTTTGAAACAGATGGCTTTTCAGCAAAAACAAGTCTGAATCTTGTTGCTGACTCTGGTTTCTTCCACCTCAGAGAACCAATATTTGCAGAATACGCAATTTGAGCTTTATTTAGACCCCAATTCCCCCAAACTTGAATTTTAATGTCCTTAATGATGTGAGTAGGACAATGTTGATAATGTAGGTCGTGGATGTTTTCCACGAAGATTGCATTGACTTGTGAAAAGTTATTTGGATTATGAATATTTGAGTTGTTGTTTTTTCCTTATTAAGACGAAGATTGCCGAATTCGTCATCTAAATATATTTATAAATTTACTTTGTGGATTATAACATCCACAACAACATAGAATGAAACTAAATGCAATGTTTTTGAAGATGTTTTAAAAAATTTGATTTTTGGGATTTTTGAAAACCTTAACTATTCACAATGTAAATGCATGATAAGACCAAAAATCGAAACTGGATTTTTGAAAACCTTAGCTATTCACAATGAAAATGCATGATAAGACCAAAAATCGAATTTAATTTAGATATTTTCTCTCCCCAAACTTATTTCACATGGTCCCTTGTGTGAAAAATAAATTAGAGAAAGAACCGAAAATAAAAGAAAAAAAAATTAAGATGCAAGTATGTGTACAAGGTGACGATGTGTTACCTCAATAATAGCGGGTGTAGGATTAACCGTATGATTCCTATTTGGAATTATTTTTCCTTTTTCAGTCCTACATGCCTTGTTTACCATAAAACCTACACAAATCAACACTCAAACTATCCCAAAAGTCAACATATCCAAAATCAAACCAAAACACATTTAAAAACTAAAGGAAATACTTGAATTTAAAGGATATGTGCAAAGGATAGACATGGGATTCCCTCCCAAGTGGACTTGTTTTAAATTTCTAAGCTTGACTTCTTGTTTCAACTCTATTGATCTTGAGACAGATCTCCGAAGAGAACTGGGGTCTTTTCACTAGCCTCGACGTATCCAACCGCCCATATTTGGTGCGATTTCTTGGTTTTTCACTTCAAATTCGATAACAAGCTCTCAAACCAATATGATTGACCCACCAGATATAATTTCCTTGATGGTGAAGTTTCTTGAGAACTTTAAGTTTGCCTCTCTTGTACAATGCTTGAGCTTTTGGTTGTGTAGAAGCACTTGATCACCACTTTTGAGGTCCATTGTTGGACGTTTAGGCCTTAACCAGTCTTCATAAGAAGTTTCAATTACTTCCAAATCAAGCTCTATGTCATCCCCAAAGGTTTCCTTATGCGTCAAAACTTGGGTTACTTGCTTAATCATATCATCCTCCATTGAATCACCACTTGAGTACCGATATTTATGACCTTCCTCGTTCATCTATTTGATAGAGAATAAGTGACCTTGAATTGTGGGCTTCTACATGTTTTCCCTAATTTTAAAGATCATCTTGAGACTTTTCTCCATATTCAACCTGATGTTTTCTTTCTTGACATTGATTACATCCCCAACTGTGGCTAGGAATGGTCTTCCTAATATGAATGGATCCTTTGGTTCCTTTTTCATATCCAAGACCATAATTTTTGATTGTATCTCTACACTCCCAATCTTGATAGAAAAGTTCTCCAGAATCCCATTAGGTTGCCTAGTTGACCTATCTGCTAAAATGAGAGATATATTGGATGCTTTATACTCATTAAATCTCATCTTGTTGGCAACTGGGAGAGGCATGAAATTGATGGATGCTATTAAATCACATAGGATTTTTTTGAAGATCAATGGACCTAATGAGAATGCTACACTGAAAGATCCAAGATCTTCTTGATTCTCTTGTATTATGGCATCGCATTCTCCATTTGGTACCAACTTTCCCTTAATTTCACCCTCTTTCATGGATTTCTCAAAGATTGATGGGTATTACTCCATTATTTTCCTTCTTGAATCTTGATGAAAATGACAACTTTGGAATGTAAGGAGGTGGGACAATAGGTATGTCCTTCTCCTTTGAAACATATAGTTTTCAGAAAAAACATGTCTGAATCTTGTTGCTGACTCTCGTTTTGTCCACCTCAGAGAATCAATATTTTCATAATCTGCAATTTGAACTTAATTTAGACCCAAATTCCCCCAAAATTGAATTTCAATTTCCTCAGTGATGTGAGTAGGACAATGTTGATCATGTAGGTCGTGGGTATTTTCCACGAAGATGACATTGACTTGTGCAAAGTTATTTGGGTTCTGAATAGCTTACTTGGAAGTTGGCCATTTTGATTCGGAGGAGAGACAAACTTGCTTTCCAAAGAAGTTACCCTGTAGTTCAAAGCTTTAATCTTTGCATATATATCATTGAATGAGGAGCCCATCTAATAGTTGATTTCATCAAACTTCTTAGATATTTCCATTGCACCATTCGCTTGACCTTGAAAAAGTTGATGTAGCATAGCATCCCAATTAGATTATTGAGATTGTGGTTGAGGATTTGCTACATTTGTGTAGCGGTAAGAGATGTTTGGATGTTTTTTATAGTCGTTGTAACTATGGTTGTAGGTTTTGTTACCAACATTATTCAGCTCCTTTTGAGTAACATCTTGTTGTGGTTCGTATTCCTCTTCGACATCACTTACAAAGTTAACCACTATTTCTTGAGAAATGATGAATTTATTCAACTTGTCTTCAAGTGATTTAATATCATTCTTGTAATTGTCATCCCTTACAGTTCTACAATCACGAACCATTCTATCATAATCCTCACCATAGTTGATGTCACTTTGCGCAAGATTTTCAACAAGTTACATTCCATCGGATTCAGTTCGACCAAAGATGTTACATTGGCTAGCGGTGTCCAATATCATTTTATACTTAGGTAAGAGACCCCTATGTATTGTGCTAAGAAAACATTCATTTGAGAATCCATGATGTGGACATTGTACGGTGTAGCTCTTGAATCTTTCCCAAGTTTCACAAAATGATTCGTTTCCTTTTGGTACAAAATCGGAGATCTCATATCTTAAGCGTGCGGTTCTTGTTGTGGAGAAAAACTTAGCGAGAACAATGAACTGAAACAAAAAACAAACAGCTTTAACAATTGGAACACTAATTACCAATATAACATTCAATCTCTCGAATAAGTATGCCGCTTTATGGCAATAAGCCTGGCGGTAAAAACTCCAATATCTGCTAAGTACGCATCTAACATACAATTCATGCAAAATAACACCTACGTAAATCTCGAAATCGAACCAACGCGAATAACGCGTCTGTAAACGGTAAACATACACAAATGATTTTTCAAAGTCAAACAAGTTAAAAGGAAGAACAAACCGTATGAGCAAAAGATATAAATCCAAGGTTACGCAACTAGTTAAACATAAGTTTCGGGTGAAAGTCTTCCGAGGCAGGCAAGTTCCAAAAAGGTTAAAGAGATTGGGTACAAGCCTCCCCAACCAACCATGTTCAGAATTAAAGAAACATCAAAATATATTAATGGTGCAAGGAGGAAAGAAGCCATAAGCAGTCCGACGAAGAGCAAGACGACTCACCATGATCGACGGAATCGGTGCTATGAAGAAGAAATTGAAAGACAACAGAGAACACATCAGAAAATCCAAAGAAACCCGAATTAGGAAAACCAACAATTTGGGAAAAGAGAGCGTAAAACCTAATGAAAATTAAAAAGATATAAGATACAAGCTGATTTTTACCTCATCACGTATGAGAGAGAGAGAAAGGTAGCAATTTAAAATGTAGTGGAGAGTGGCGGTTCCAAGCAATTGAAGGAGAGAGGAGAAATGATAACTGTCTTGGTAATGGTGAACCTCCTCTTTTGTAGACATAATTAAACCTCGAACCACCTAAATTCATATTTCAAAACCTGAGGAAGATCCTCTAAAACGAAGTATCTCCGAGACTGTTGAGATTTCAAGGAATTATTTTATCCGAAACCAAAAAATCTCCCTTGAAGATCGATCAAATTAAAACCAAAGACAAAGCAGCCTGAATCCTAATAACCAGAAGGGTACAAAATTATATATATCCCTGAAAATGAGACTTCTTAGGGGATGATATCAGAATAGGAATTGCATTTTTTCCTTTACAAGAATAGCTCATAGAAGTATTTTCAGGTCGAAATCTTACCGCATAATCAACCACCTCATCGATTGAAGGTCACCTAACTCGATAAACTCGTAGGAATACATGGGTCGAATCTTGTGGTGTCAAAATCCCCTTAGTAGGATTTCTCCTTTTGTAGTGATATTATGCTACTCGACTCAGCATGTGTTGGCCCCAAAAGAATTGGCCGAGAAGGTATTTCCACCTGAGTGTGCATAAGGGAGTCTGAATTCCCAGCACGAGATGAGGTTGGGGCAATGAGAAGGGGACCTGAGTAAGGAATGACCGAGTCTCAACTGTTTTGAACTTCCCGGGATACGCCAAGATCGTGGCAACGGGGAGGTATTAATGCAGCGGGAAACTCGAAGCAGAAGCCCAAAGTATCCGGAAGTCCCAACTAGAATAAGAACCGATCTCATGTGTATAAATAGAGAGATTAGAAAGCGAGAGAGGATCTTTTGGCTATTTTCCAAATTTTACTTGAACATTTTGTCTTGTACGTAAGTTTGAGCAAAAAGTAATCTTATTAATACAAATTCTATTCACATAAATATGAGTTCTTGTTTTTTTCCTTATTAAGACGAAGTTTGCCGAATTCCCCACCTAATTATATTTATAAATTTATTTGTTGATTATAACATCCACAGGAACATAGAATGAAATTAAATGCAATCTTTTTGAAGATTTTTGAAAATTTTTTGATTTTTTTGGATTTTTGAAAACCTTAACTATTCACAATGAAAATGCTTGATAAGACCAAAAATCGAAAATGGATTTTTGAAAACTTTAGCTATTCACAATGCAAATGCATGATAAGACCAAAAATCAAAAATAAGTTAGATATCGCCTCTCCCCCAAACTTAATTCACACGATCCCTTGTGTGAAAAAGAATTTAGAGAAAGCGCCGAAAATAAAAGAAAAAAAACTAAGATACAAGTATGTGAACAAGGTGTCGATGTGTTACCTCACTAGTAGCGGGTGTTGGATTAACCGTAGGATTCCTTTTTCCAATTATTTTTCCTTTTTCATCCCTAGATACCTTGTTTACCATAAAACCTGCACAAATCAACACTCAAACTATCCAAAAAGTCAACAAACCCAAAATAATACCAGAACAAATTTAAAAACTAAAGGAAATACTTGAATTTAAAGGATATGCACAAATGATAGACATGGAATTCCCTCTCAATTGGACTTGTTTTAAGTTTCTAAGCTTGACTTCCTGTTTAAACTCTATTGACCTTGAGACAGATCTCCAAAGAGAACCGGGGTCCTTTCACCAGCCTGGACGTATCCAACCGCCCATGTTTGGTGAAAATTCTAGGTTGTTCACTTCAAATTCCTTAACAAGCTCTCAAACCAGTATGATAGACCCATCATATATAGAATTTACTTGATGGTGAAGTTCCTTGAAAACTTTAAGTTTTCCTCTCTTGTACAATGCTTGAGCTTTTGGTTGTGTAGAAGCACTTGATCACCACTTTTGACGTCCATTGTTGGACGCTTAGGCCCTAAGCAATCTTCAGAAGAAGTTTCAATAACTTCCAAATCAGGCTCTTTGACATCCCCAAAGATATCCTTATGCGTCAAAACATGGGTTACGTGCTCAATCATATCATCCTCCATTAAATCACTACTTAAGTACTCATCTTTATGACCTACCTCATTCATATATTTGATAGAAAAGATGTGACCTTTAATTTTGGGTTTCTCCATGTTGTCCCTTATGTTAAAGATCATCTTGAGACTTTTCTCTGTAGTTAACCTGATGTTGCCTTTCTTGACATTGATTATAGCCCCAATTGTGGCTAGGAATGGTCTCCTTAAGATGAATGGATCCTTTTGTTCCTTGTCCATATCCAACACCATAAAGTTGATGGGTATATATACACTCCCAATCTTGATAGGCAAGCTCTCCAAAATTCCATTAGGTTGCCTAGTTGACCTATCTGCTAAAATCAGAGATATATAGGAGGCTTTATACTAATTAAATCTCAACTTCTTGGCAACTGAGAGAGGCATGAAATTGATGGATGCTCCTAAATCAGATAGGAATTTGTTGAAGATCAATGGACCTAATGAGCATAGTAGACTGAAAGATCCAAGATCTTCTTGCTTCTCTGCTATTATGGCATTGCATTCTCCATTTCGTACCAACTCTCCCTTAATGTCACCCTCTTTCATCGATTTATCAAATATTGATCGGTATTTCTCCACTATTTCCTTCTTTAATCTTGCAGGAAATGGAAACTTTGGATTATAAGGAGGTGTGACAAAAGGTATCTCATTCTCCTTTGAAATATATGGCTTTTCAGCAAATACATGTCTGAATCTTGTTGATGACTCTGGTTTCGTCCTCCTTAGAAAATTAATATTTTCATAATCTATAATTTGAGCTTCATTTAGACCTAAATTCCCCCAAACTTTAATTTCAATGTCCTCGGTGATGGGAGTAGGAAAATGTTGATCATGTAGGTCATGGATATTTTCCAAGAAGATGGCGTTGACTTGTGGAAAGTTCTTTGGGTTCTGAATAGCTTTCCCTCGAAGTTGGCCATTTGAATTTGGAGGAGAGACAAACTTTCTTTCCAAAGAAGTTGCGCTGGAGTTCAAAGCTTCAATCTTTGCATAGACGGGTGTAGCTCATGAATCTTTCCCAAGCTTCACCAAATGATTTGTTTCCTTTTTGTACAAAATCAGAGATCTTATATCTTAACTGTGTGGTTCTTCTTGTGGAGACGAACTTAGAGAAAAATTATTTCTTACAAGCTTTCCAAGTTTCTATGGTGGCACTTGGTAGATTGTTTTTCGAAGTACGAGCCTTTCCTACCAAAGAGAAGGGAAACAACCTCAACTTGAAAGCATCTTCTATGACTCCATTAATCTTTACCGTGCTACACAACATGTCAAAGGTTTTGAAGTGGTCAAGAGGATCTTCCATAGGTAGACCATGGAACTTGTTACTTTGGATCATGTTGATGAGACTAAACTTGATCTCAAAGTTGGGGGTAGTGCTAGGAGGTGCTCTAATTTTGGCTCTATGGCCATGGACATTGTACTTGTCACATTGGTTCCAGTAGTCCTTGCGTGTCACTCCATCTATAAATACAATCACATGAGAATGCACAAGCAAAGAAAATAGAGAAATTAGTCAATGAAATGAATTTTGGCTTCGTCCCAAACAAATTCAAAGTTCTAATGGTTAATAAAATCCCTGAATTGGCAACGACGCAAATTGATAAACACAATTTATGCAATTCAATGTCTAGGGAAGTATCTCAAATCCACTCATCTCATTTCAGTATTTGAAAGTCAATCCAGTTCAGGGTCATTAACGAACTAAAACCTATGAGAATTTCATTTTGTCTAAGCAATTAAAGGTTTTATGTTTAAAACTATCATCATAATAAGCATAAAAATCAAAATAAACAAAAGTCAACTAAAAATTAAAGCAATAAAAAGTCAATAGAATTAAGAAAAAGTCAATTGAAAATTGAAATGTAAATCAAGATAAAAGACTAAGCAATTGGGCAAAAGCAATATATTTGGGTGATCAAATTACATTCTATAATGCTAATACTCACTTTCTAGTGCTAATCTTTGGTCTATAATTCCCTTAATTAGATTAATTCACTCTCATGGCACTAACTCTCTCTTAATCATGCAACTATAAACAATCTCTAAGATCATTACACAATTGAAGGCAATAAGATCTGATTCATGATAAACCACTAAACTTAAATGGCCAAGACAAATTTAGCATTAAGCACACCTACAAAATGATAAACTCCTAAGAATCATATTTAATCATATAATCATCCTAATCCACCTAATCCATTTGCTTAAGAATGAACTACTCACTAACCATTATAAAACAAAAGTTCTAATGATGAAAATGTGTAGAATCATCATTCGAAACAGAAAATGGAAGAAAATTTTCAATCAAAACAAAGATCAAACTTCAAATAAAGCAAAGACTCAAATGTTTACAAATGTTCTTAACAAGTGATGTCTCTATATTTAACAAGTTTTAGGAATGCATTTATCATCAATTTGATGTTTGTTATGTTATCAATATGTTGCATAAGTAGAGTTACTTAGCGACTTTACATGTTTAGGTCAGTTCTGCATTAGAATTGCATACATTTTGCATTTTGGAGATATTTCAGGAACTTTTGAGACATTATGGACAAGCTGAAGAAGGACAAGTAAAAGCACAAGCCTCAAGTCGATAAAGCGCTCTGACTAAACCAATTCGATCAAGTGCCGTGACGAAACAAACCCGAGACACTCAACTTGACTAGCACTTGATCTAAGCTTGCTCAGAATTGAGACCAAGTCTTCATCAAGTCGTCTTCATCCAGCCGATCATCAAGCCAAGTGATCATCGAGCCGAGTCTTCATCGAGCCCGCGATCATCAAACCAAGTCTTCATTGATCTCGTCTTCATTAAGCTGGAGCCAAGGCCAAGGTCAATTTGATCACCCGACTCGATCACATCTTGATCCAAGGCCGAGCCCAGCTCAATCATAGCTCAAGCCAAGACCGAACCTAGCTCAAGCCAAGACCAAACCCAGCTAGATCATCAGGCCTGATAGCAGCTCAAGCCAAAAGGTTCCTGTCCGAGCCAAGACGACTCGATTGCAGATCAAGCAGAACAATTACAGATTTCAATTGTTTGTCTTTTAGTTGTTTAGGGTTATTCATAAACTACTATATAAGTTCTAAGCACACATCCATTTGAACTTATGCTTTATTGTATGCTCTTCCTTTAGGTTTTTCTCTTTCTTTTTACTTTTGAATGTTCTTGGATGATCAAACCAATATCTTTCTATAAATCATGTTTTTGTTTATGATTTGTTTTGATTTATGCTCAGTTTAAGGCTCATGAATATTTGGTGCATGGTGATCTTTCATTTGTGTTCTTCATTTCATTTTATGGGTTTCATCATTGTTTTCTAGGTTTCTGTTCTTGCTGCTCTTGAGCATCAGTTTTTGGGTTTCTGATCTTTCTGTTCTTGGTGTTCTTAAGAGTTTGATCTTGGATCTTGATGATTTTCTGAGTTGTTTCGTTTTCTGGATTTTGTGATATCGTGATCATCATTAGTAGTGAGTAGTTTCCCTGGTTTGTGAGGATGGGGTAGATTGGTGCTGATCCCTTGATTATCCTAGATGTTTAAGCTTGATCATTCATAAATTCCTTATTTTTCATTGTTTCCAATGCTTATGTCTCTCTGATCAATTGAAATCTGATCTTTGGCATTTCCTCACCCAAAAGGTGTTTAATGAAATTTCTGAACAAAATAATTTCAAAGATTTACATTCCTAACCCAAGAGATTGGTTGTTTGCGGTGTTTATTGACTTGAACATATTGTTTTTTCTTGCCTTCTAGGTAGTGTTTCGTTAACGAGATTAGTTCTGGATATTGCTTAGTTTGAGATCATTTATCAAGAGATTGAATTTGATTAATTCTGAATTTGTTGTCTAGAAATTAGCTCTTGATTGATGTATGTTAAACATCTAGGTAGATCAAGGAGGATCACTCATCAATTACCTCCATCCTTCGGAACTGTTTTTCTTTGATTGATATTTAGTATCATATCATCCCATATGTTATTTGTTAACTTGCTGCTCATTTGCTTAGCTTTTGTTAATGCATGATAGTTCATATGTTATGTTTTACTTCCAGCTTGTTCTGTTTGTTTAGAATTGTTAGTTAAACCTTTTTAATTGCTTGGCTTGAATTAGTAGATTTGACGGGCTGCCAATGGAGGACCCCCTTGATAGGATCGGTAGTCTTACAACGATAAATGGACTGAGTGAGGACGCTTTCAAACTCCACCTTTCCCCTTTCTCTTTGGGTGACAAGGCCCATCACTGGGAGAAGGATCTACCTCAAAATTCCATTACCTCCTGGAATGATTGCAAGAAGGCTTTTATTGCCAATTTCTTCTCTACATCAAGAACAGCAAGGTTGCAAAACAAAATTTCTGGTTTTGTGCAAAAGAGTGCTGAGACATTCTGTGAAGCATGAGAGAGTTCAAGGGCTATACACTGCAGTGTCCTCATCATCGTTTCAGGAAAGAGTCACTTCTTAGTACTCTCTACAGAGGTGCCTTGCCGAAGATCAGGATGCTCATTGACACAGCTAGTAATGGCATTTTTCTAAACAAGAACGCAGAAAAAGGATTGGAACTTGTTATAAAACTGGCACAGACTGAAGGGATCTACTATGAAGACTATGATCGAACTCCAAGGGGGAGCAATGGTTCTGATGACAAAACTCAGTGAGAGGCTTTGAATTATAAGATGGATAAGCTCCTTCTTGGACAGCAGAAATATGTCAACTTCATAAGTGAGGAACAGCAAGTTCAGATCCAAGCTAGGGAGACTAAACAATATGAGGAGATTAGCTATGTTCAGAATCAAGGAGGATATAACAAGGGTTTATTCAACTACTCGAATAACCCTGGTCTTTCATACCGTAGCAACAACATGGCCAACCCTCGTTATCAAGTTTATCCACGACCGCAGTAGAAAAAAATTCAGCAATTCAACAATTATGCTCAGAATCATGGTTTTGTTACCAAGCAATAACCACATGGTGGTTTTTAGCAACAACCACAAGGTGGTTTTCAGCAGCTACAACAAGTTGGTGCTCCTCCTGGTTTCACCCCTCAACAACCTCCAGCTCCACCTTCCAACATTGAAGCAATGCTATAACAACTTCTTCAAGGTCAGGAAAATGATATAATTGAAACATCTAAGATGCTTCGTGAACTCAACCACAAAATGGAATCCTCATTCAATGCCATATATACAAAGATTGAAGTTTTTAACTCAAGGGTCACTTCTTTGGAAAGCAAGTCTGCTTCCACTTCTATTTCAGATCCAATCATAAATGGCCATCTTCGGGGAAAGGCAATTCAGAACCAAAGGAGTATGCACATGTCAATGCCATCTTCTTGGAGAGTACCCACGACCTTTCTTCTTGCACTTGTCCTACTCACATCACTGAGGAGAGTATAGTTTAAGTTTGTGGGAATTGATTTTAAATGAAGCTAAAAATGCAGATTCTTCAACAATTGATTCGTTAACATGGACGAAAGCAGAGTCAGCAACCACAATCAAGCTTGTTTTTGCTGAAAAGCTATATGTTTCAAAGGAGAAGGAAACACCTTTTGTCCCACCACCTTATATTCAAAAGTTTTCATTTCCATCATGGTTCAAGAAGGAGATAATGGAGAAATACCCTAGAATCTTTGAGAAATCCATGAAGGAGGGTGAAGCTCAAGGAATGTTGATACAAATGATGACTGCAATGCCATAATAGCAGAGAAGCAAGAAGATCCTAGCTCATTCACTCTACCATGCTCACTAGGTCCATTGACCTTCAACAAATTCCTATGCGATTTAGGAGCATCCATCATCTGTTTTCACTCTTGGAGAACTTGCCTATCAAGATTGGGAGAGTACCCACAGACTTTGTTGTTTTTGATATGGATAAGGAACCAAAAGATCCATTGATCTTGGGAAGGCCATTCTTAGCTACGGTTGGATCTATGATCAATGTCAAGAAGGGCAACATCAGCTTGAACATGGGGAATGGTCCAACGATGATTTTCAACATAAAAGACAAAACAGAGAAGCCTACAATCCAAGATCAGCTATTCTCTATCAAGGAGATGAATGAGGCAATCATGAAGATGGATACTCAGGTAGCGAATCATTAGAGTACGAGTTGATGAAGGACTTAAACAAGGTTTCAGAGCATAAAAATAATTTGGGGTGTCAAAGAATTAGATGCAAGAGTTTTTGCAGAATTAAAGGAAACCAAAAAACTGAGGCTGATAACTAGAGTGAGCAAACTGTCCACTTTGGGAGAAGCAGATTCTGAGCTCGAGCACCGGCTTGAGCACAGCCCACCTCGGCAACACAGTTCGGGCACAACTTCTTCTGAAAACATTTTTGATCCTCCGGCCCCAACGCTGGACCTTAAGAGTAGTGATCAAGTGTTTCTACTCATCCAAGGCTCAAGCATTTTCCAAGAGATATGAACCCCAAAATGCTCAAGGAACTTCATAATCAAGGAGGGTATACATGATGGAAAAATCATACTTGTTGTAGAGCCTGATACGGAGTTGAAAGTGAACAACCAAGCCAAACCGAACAATGGTGGTTGGATGAGTTCAGGAAGTAACCCTGGAGAAGGAACCTTGGTTCTCCTCGGAGAACCATCTCAGGGTTAATAGAATTAGTCTACACATACACTGGGGAAGGAACCTTGGTTCTTAGTCTAGATTTGTTATTATTGCGTGAATTAGCCTGGTGACCTTGTTTATGATTTTATGTTAATAAATACAAAGGGATTTGGCTTATTTAATCTAACCTAGTCTAGATGAATAAGTATCTTTTCTTGCGAGAATATTGTCTTTGAATGCTTATGAAAATATCAAATATGTAATCACTGCATTATTTATTTGTCTGATTTAGAGATCTAAGATTTCGGGAGAGGGTTAGTCTTTATATCTAGAAATTCTATCATAGGGATATAATACTTCGGGAGGAGATTAGTCTATTGTCGTGTTTTGAGTTGAGAACTATTTTCATTGTTAATCTTGCTTGTCAACTTGAACCTCAAACCTTATAACCTGTGGAACTTACCTATCTCCTAGCGTTTTATTTTATTGGTTTACATTAGCTTTTAATTATTCGCTTTACTTTTCAATCGTTTCGAAAACATTCCCTCTTTTATTTTTATCTTAGTTAGAATCGATTTTTAACTGAGAATCGTACTGTCTAGTCTTTGTGGGATTCGACCCTTAGCTATACTACGAGGATCTGTTCTCTGCAATGTAGATTTAGGATTAAAACCTGAACCTATCATATACACAAGAAGATATAGTATATTTTATATTCGGGAAATTAGCTTAACTACCATACATTTTAGTACAAATGACTAGAACCATACAAATTTTTTTTTTGTTACTTGCATTTTTTAATTGCCCATCGTACCCTTCTATTACGTTGTGACAACAAACGTATTTACAGGAATGCCACTCGCCATGTAGGAATTCGCTGACGTGTATTAATGAGACAACTTATGGTTACGTTGCAATTGAGTTACTGAAACCAGATGAGTTAAGAGAAATTAGCTGACTTATGGGCATAAGTCACCCGCTCGTGACGACTTACTTATAAAATTTGGCTGAGTTAAGAGAAATTAGCTGACTTACGGTCATGAATCACCCGCTCGTGACGACTTACTTACAAAAACTGGCTGATTTATTTTTAAAAGGCTGACTTACGGTCATAAGTCAACCTACATTATGGTTGACTTACGCGTTTCCGACTAACTTATGTACTCCTGTTACAGCTGACTTATATTTTGGCGTGATGATTTGTTGAAAATTGTACTGAATTATAGTTAGAGATGGCTGAGTTATGTTTCGCTGGCTGATTTAATGCAGCTGACTTATTGGATGTTAATACGGATGAGATTCCTATGCTCAGCCGTCAAGAGCTGGATTAACGTTCAACTCATCGTGTTTACGACTGACCTACTAACGAAAGATTAATTACTAGAATAGCACTCATGTCACCCCTGATTTAGTTGACGAAAGGGCTGACTTATGGTTTCCCAGCATATTACGACTGATTAATTTGAGAAAGATTAACTACTAGAATAGGATTCACCTTGCGACTAACTTACGTTACATTTGATGGCTGATTTACTTGGAATGTGTTATGTGTTAGTATTGCGGCTGACTTATCTTTTTGCCATGTCATCATCCATGTCAGCATCCATGCCATGTCATCATCCATTGCGGATGATGATGAGGAAGGTTAAATTTGAGAGAGAGGGTGTTGATTTTTTTTCTTGCATTGTAGATAGTATTACCGATTCTTCTTCGGGAATCAACTTCTCCATCTATCTTCTTCATCTCACACAGAGAGCTTATAGATCAGGTAGTTATTGTTTTCGGTAACTGGGCTAAGAAAAACATATATGTATTCTACGCCGACAGCAGAGGATGTAGAGTTCTGCTTATAGATGGGCAAACAACACGCAAAGTAGTAGAAAATTTGATATTCAATGATTACTGATTATATGAGCCAGGGCATCATATTCAGTTGAGCTACATGTTCTCGAATAAAGATTTGAAAAATGGGGCATGATACTCCACTAGTTTATGTCTCTAATACTCGACAGTTTCAAGGTTTTATAAGCCTATGGAAAATCAAACCTGTACGTCTTTGCAAAGAAGATGAAGTGGTCGAAGAAGATGATGAATTTGACAGCCGATTTGATATGTTTGACGACTTGGATGGTGCGTCGTCTGAAGATGATAACTTCTCATATTGTGAGTCTACGGTAGAAGACGAAGATTCAACGAAGAGATCTCATAGTTGGTCTATGAGCAGGTGCAATGTGAATCCAGAAGCTTTAAGGTCGGAGATGGATTCGCTACACCTTGTAGTAGGGCAAAGAGACGAGAGTAAATCCGAGTTGGTTAGACGACTGAAACTTCTTGCATTGAGGGATCAATTTGATTTTGATGTAGACATATTTGATACAAAAATATTGGTTGTTAACTGTTGGGTACCTGATGTCCCTGGAGAGTTCGTGATTCTAGACAAGGGGTTTCCCCGACATTTTACGTCCGTATTTGCGATGGAAATCATACATGTTCTGTAACTCAGCGTTCTTTTCGATCTGAATAAGAAACACTGGATATTTTAGGACATTTGTATAGGGACTTTCTCTGTGACATTGGTTCGTCTGTTCTACCTGCGATTTTCGGAATAGCTATCNGGGGGGGGGGTGTGAGTCTGAGTTATATTAATGATAGACTGAGTTATATTAACTTAAATGCTGAGTTATTCTAATATAAAGGCTGAATTTTGTTTTCGATGTATCTAACTTACTTCTATGGTGCGGCTGACTTATTCGAATGGTTATGTTTTCAATAAGCAGTTTGGTATAATTGTAATGGTTCGTGTTATTTTAAAGATTTGGACTGAGTTATATTACTGGTAGGCTTAGTTATATTAACAGTAATACTGAGTTATTTTAACATAAAGGCTGAGTTACTGTAACGTTAGGGCTGAGTTAAGTTTTCGATTTGACTGAATTAATTTATGTTGCGGCTGACTTATTCGAATGGTCATGTGGACATATGCCATATTGGAAGTCATATAAGACGATGGTACATGCAAGGGAAATTGATGAGGGAACACCAGAGATTGGGTTTGAGAAGTTTCCTTCTTACTTATACATAATAAGAAGGGAGAATCCGGGTACATTTTTACGTCTTCAAATCGATGAGTGTGGAAGATTCATGTATGTG
>OVBE01005076.1:0-22445 GCA_900406425.1 Iberis pinnata | reverse complement strand
AACTTTGCCCTCAAACTGACATTTGATCTGAAAAGGATGGAGTCGGTAACGGGAAACAGTTTTTCGCTAGACCTTCGCCACAAGAACGGATCAATCATACCGAAATTTCAACTAAAATTACTGTGACTCAAGAACATAAATAAAAGCAAAGATGTAATACTAGAGAGAAAAGGAAAGAGTGAATACCTTACGGTAGCCTTCGGTAAAAAGCTATAAAGTCTTTTAGCAAGTGGAGGCGGAGCTGCTTCGCGAAAACCAAGAACGACGGGGGAGCAAAAGTGAGAGACTAGATGGTCTCTCCGCTACATATAGTAGAGAAGAGGAGTAAGTCAAGGGATTCTGATTTCAGAATCATGATCTCCAATCAACCACCAAATCAGCCCCGATCCTCGCCCAACGATCATCGAATCTCATGATGGCGGGAAATTAACGATTCCACCAAAGGAAAGTTTCCATTGATGGAATGGGGGGCAAAATGTGGGCGCACTAGTCGACTTGGGCTGACTAGTGGGCTCGGGTCAGCTAGAGGTGAGAAGAGGATAGGAATGGGCAACAATAGCCCACCTTGAGCCCAGCTGCATTGAGGGAGAGCTCAAAGCGCGGAGAGCAGAGAGGGCTTGGAGCGTGGAGAGCAGAGAGAGCTCATCGCGCGGAGAGCAGAGAGAGAGAGCTCGTCGCGCGGAGAGCAGAGAAGGAGCTCGTCGCGCGGAGAGCAGAGAAGGAGCTCTGCGCGCAGAGAGCAGAGAGGGCTCGGAGCGTGGAGAGCAGAAAGAGCTCATTGCGCAGTGAGTAGAAGGAGCTCAGCGCGCGGAGAGCAGAGATAGCTCAGCGCGCGGAGAGCTCTGGTTGGAGAATCTTGAAATACTTGAATACGAGCTACAACAAGACACGCAAGCCCCGTGAAAGTGAGAGGTGAGTAATGGGCTGGTGAAGAAGCCGACCGCAAGCAAAGCATCGAGTGGGCTGTCTTAACTTGGCAAGAAGCCCAGGTCGCGATGACTGACGAAAGGGGTCGAGTCGACGGTTACGGGAAGTTTAAAAGAGTGTAACCGCGGATCAAGAGCATTGAAGGCACATTGAGTGCGGGGGATATCAGGGCGAGCCGTAAAGAGAGTCCTATAAGAGGTCTAGGTAGAGGTCCGAAATGGGGACCGAAAAATCCTTTGTAAAACTTAGCATATCATTGAGTAAACTTGTAAACAGTTAAGAGATTCAATAAAGCAAATACATTTCTATTCACAAATTCTAATCAAATCGGGTGTGAGGGAAATCTAGCTCTCACAGGATCTAGATGAAAGTCTGCAATCAAGAAGATGATAGAATCATAAGACTGTTGCAAACCTGATCAAGGAGCTGATGAAATCAGAGAGCTGATAAAGGCTGGAATAAATCAACGAACATTGAAGCGGATATTATGTGAAGAAGATCTTGAGAAGATATGATGATTAAGATTTCGAAACAAGATATATGCTGAAGCAAAATGTTCTAGAAGATTTGGTTTAGGAAATCAAAACAAGGCAAGAGATATTACGAGAATATCTTGGTAGAAGATATTTGAGAATTGAAAGAGAATTCGGTTGAGATTTAGGTTTAAGGAAATATTCCTTAGGGTTTTTGAGAGTGTATAAATAAAGAGAAAAATGGTTGTTTAGGGTTAACACTTTTGCTCTTTATCTTTGCTAAGTTTTCGGTGATTCAACTCTCGAAAAACAGAGTGTTGTTCTGGTGAGTATTCTCAAGCCTTAGAGAGAATCACGAGTTGAGTGATTGAGTAGGCTTTGTTTTGTTAAACTTTATGTGACAATCTGATAGTGTATAAGATTGTGTAAAACCTGTTTGGATTGAGTATTTGTAGAAAGATCAAAAAATTAAGTTTAATAAAGAAGTACTTGTTGTGTTAAACAGAGCTTTGATTTGTTTATTACTCTTCATACACTATCAATTGGTATCAGAGCGGATCATCGACTAAAGGATTTGTTTATCCTATAACAGGTGAGATCTTGTGGCAAGTATGGAGAATAATCAACAATTTGTTATGCTTAACAAACCACTGGTACTGGATTCGGATAACTATGGTTACTGGAAAGTTCAGATGACTCAAGTCATTCAGAGCATATACATGGATGCTTGGATTGCTGTTGTTGATGGATGGGATCCACCAACGGATCTGAATGCAGAAGGTGAGAAGATAGTAAAATCAATGAAAGACTGGACGCCATCTGAGAAGAGTGCAGCTAAGGCAAACTCACAAGCACTCACCAAGATCTTTACTTCCCTGCCTATTGATGAATTCACTAAATTTCAAGGGTGTACGAGGGCTAAAGCTGCTTGGGATATTCTGAAAACCTCATATGAAGGGACATCAAATGTGAAACGAACTCGTATTGATATGCTGGCATCTGAATTCGAGACACTCATAATGGATGAGCATGAAATGGTGAATCAATTCAGTAAGAAGTTAAGTAGGATAGCTCATGAAGCCTTGGTACTGGGCAAGACTCACAAAGACAAGAAGCTAGTGAAGAAATTGCTCAGAAGTCTGCCAGACAAATTTCAACCACACATGTCAGCCATTGAGGTTTCTCTTGATTCAGACACTATGAAGTTTGAACAAGTGGTTGAAATGATGCAAGCATATGAACTAAAAATCAGAAAGAAGGAGATGTTGGCTGATAAAGGGGATTGCACTTGTAGCTGCAGAAAAGAGGACTAATCAAGAGGCTGATATGGAAGAAAAAGTTGGACTTATTGTGAAGAAGTATTTCAGGAAGATTGAGAGAGGTCAAAAGAAGAGTAATCCCATTTTTAGGACAAATCAAGATTGAGACCAGAAAAAAATGTGAAAACCAGTGTCTTGAGTGTGAAGGTTTCAGGCATTTTAAGTCTGATTGTCCGACCTTGATAAGACGTGGAACTCTTCAATGTTTTGAATGTAAAGGATATGGTCATACTAGGATTGACTGTGTTGGACGAACTAGAAGTATTGGGAATGATAAGTCCTATTTAAGTTGGAGTGAAAGTGATTCTGAGGATGAAAAAGAAGAAGGGGATATTTTGAATAACTTTGTGTCCTTCTTGGGAATAATTCAAGAGGATGATGAAGAGCAAGAGGTTGATGAAGAAGAAAAATTCTCATTGGAGGAGGAAAACATGATTCTTGTTGAACATTTGATCCTGAAAAGTAATGAAGTCAAACGGTTGACAGAGTTGCTAGAGGCTGTTACTAAAGAGAAAACAAATCTCCAGGAAGGGTTAAACAAAGAAAAACTGAAGAATGAAGATCTGCAGGAAGTGTTTCACAAAGAAAAACAGAAGAATGAACTTACGGAAGGAAGATTTCAAGAGCAGCTACAAGATGCTGAGCAATGACACAAAGGATTTGGACAAAATTTTGTCAATTGGGAAGATTGAGAATGATCACTGAGGTCTAGGATACAACGGTGGAAATCAGGTTAAAGAGACCAAGTTTGTTAAAGGACAAAGAAGTATGGGGATGAATCATACATCTCACAGACACAAAGGTGTGATCCAGACATCTCAGAGACCTGATTTTGTCTCAGGCTGTTGGTATTATGGAAGACTAGGACATTACAAGTACTACTGTAGATTGTTTCTTAACAAAGTGTCTTATCTTAATAGACAGAAACATGTGTATAAGGACAACAAGTTGCGAAACAGAGCATGGATTCGCAAAGGTGACTTATACTCAAAGCCACATATGGATGTGAATCAGATTTCAACACAATCAAACACACAGATGGTTTGTCATGTGGCATTCTCAGCAGAGACAGATGTAACTAAAACTTCCTGGTACTTTGATAGTGGCTGTTCACGGCATATGACTGGAATTCAAGGAAAGTTAAATGATTTTCAAGAAGCTTCAGCTGGCAAGGTGTCATTTGATGATGGATCTAAGGGGAAAATCAGAGGGAAAGGTATGTCAGGAGGAAGTGAGCCTGAGCTCTCTGATGTTTATCTGGTTGATGGACTCAAAGTAAATTTGATCAGCATTAGTCAGCTGTGTGATGAAGGGCTAGAAGTTACCTTTACCAGAACATCATGTAAGGCAGTTAATGACTTGGGAGTGATCAAGTTAGAAAGTCAAAGAGCAGGTAACAACTGCTACATGTGGAGACAGCGAAACAAATTCTGAATGTATCTTAGAGTTCTGAAGCACAGCTGTGGCATCAAAAGCTTGGTCATCTAAACATGAGGACACTAACCAAACTTGTAAATCATGAAGTTGTTCGAGGTGTTCCAAGGATACAAACATCAGACTCATTTTTGTGTGGACCATGTGCCCATGGAAAACAAATTAGAGCATATCACAAGTCTGTTCCTGATGTCAAAAATTCTGAACCATTAGCTCTTTTTCATATGGATCTGATGGGTCCCATACAAGTTGAAAGCTTGACTGGTAAGAATTATATTCTTGTAGTTGTTGATGATTTCACCAGGTATACATGGGTTAGATTCTTGAGAGAAAAGTCTGAGACTTTGGAGAGTTTTAAAATCTTGGCGTTGCAACTCAAGAATGAGAAGTGTGGAATCAAAACTATAAGGAGTGATCATGGAGGAGAATTTCAGAATGAGCTGTTTGATATTTTCTGCCAAAATCAAGGCATTGTGCATTAGTATTCATCACCTAGAACACCTCAACAAAATGGGCTAGTGGAAAGGAAGAATAGAACCTTGTAAGAAATGGCTAGAGCAATGTTACATGGCAATCAGGTTGCTAAACATTTCTGGGCTGAAGCAATCAACACTGCTTGCTACATCATCAACCGGGTGTATGTACGCAAAGGATCCAACAAAACACCGTATGAGATGTGCAAAGGAAATACACCCACTTTGGGTTACTTCCATGTGTTTGGTTGTATCTGCTACATTCTGGATGACAAAGATCAGCTAGGAAATTTTGATTCCAGAAGTGATGAAGACTTCTTCTTATGATTCAGGCACTAGCATGGTGTTCCGGGTGTTTAACAAGCGTACCAACATGGTTCAGGAAACTATTAATGTGGTGTTTGACGATTATTCATCATCCAGAATGATGATCCATAAGATAGCTGAACCTATCTCATCAGAACAGAAAGCTGATGTGCCTCATGGTATCAATGTCCCAACCTCTCCACAACCTATTTCCACTCTGCAAGTACACATGAATCACTCCAAACAAGATGTGATTGGCGAGATTTAGGGGGAGAGGGTTACAAGAGGAAAACATATTGACTTCAAGCAATTGGCATCCGGACAACTATATGATTCTATCATGTTTTCAGCATTTGTATCAGTAGTTGAACCAAAGAATCATAAAGAAGCATTGTGTGATGATTTTTGGATATCAGCTATGCAGGAAGAGTTGAACCAATTCAAGAGAAGTGATGTCTGGGATTTAGTTCCAAGACCAGAAAACTCAAATGTAGTTGGGACTAAGTGGATCTTCAAGAATAAAATTGATGAATCAGGAAATGTTGTAAGAAACAAGGCACGATTGGTTGCACAAGGGTACTCTCAGGTAGAAGAAATAAATTTTGATGAAACGTTTGCACCTGTTGCTCGGCTTGAGTCAATCAGATTCCTGTTTGGAATGGCATGTGCACTGAAATTCAAGTTACATCAGATGGATGTGAAGAGTGCTTTCCTAAACGGGATCTTACAAGAAGAGGTCTATGTGGAGCAACTAAAAGGTTTTGAGGACTCACAACATCCTGAATTTTTTTTCAAACTCAAGAAAGCATTGTACGGGTTGAAACAAGCTCCCAGGGCGTGGTATGAGAGATTGACAATCTTTCTTACTAATCAAGGCTATGAACGAGGATTAGTGGATAAGACACTGTTTGTACTAAGAGAAAACAATGATTTGATCATAGTTCAGATCTATGTTGATGACATAGTCTTCGGTGCTACAAAGGACAAATTAGTTAAAGAGTTTGTTGAGAGTATGACAAATGAGTTTGAGATGAGCATGTGTGGGGAGCTGATCTACTTTCTTGGCTTACAAGGGAAACAAATCGAGGAAGGAATTTTTGTCACTCAGAGTACTTATGCAAGAAATCTTGTAACAAGGTTTGGAATACAAAGTAGCAAGGATGCAAAAAATCCAATGGGAACTAATGACAAGTTATCACGAGATGAATCAGGTGAAGATGTGGATCCGAAGCTATACATGGGAATGATTGGAAGCTTGCTCTATCTCACGGCTAGCATACTTGATCTATGCTTTGCAGTGGGGATTTGCGCTAGATACCAAGCACAACCAAAAGTGTCTCATTTAGCAGATGTGAAGAGAATTATCAGGTATGTGAAAAGAACATCTAACTTGGGGATTCATTTTACGAGAGATACAAACAAGAGTCTGGTTGGATACTGTGATGCGGACTGGACAGGATCCTTAGATGATAGACACAGTACAAGTGGAGGATTTTTCTTCATGGGAAACAATCTGATTGCCTGGCACAGTTGCAAACAGAATTGTGTTTTACTGTCCACAGCAAAAACTGAGTGCATAGCTCTGGGAAGCTATTGTACACAACTCTTGTGGATGAAACAGATGGCAGCTGACTATGGTACTGAATATGACTCTTTACTAATCTTGTGTGATAGTAAAAGTGCCATTAATATAGTGAAGAATCCAGTTCAACACTCTAAAACAAAGCATATAGATGTTAGGCATTATTTTATTAGGGAGTTGAATGAGGAGAAACTGATTGCAATAGACCATGTGAGCACTGATTTACAACTTGCTGATTTATTCACTAAAGCTTTGGATTTTAATCGCTTTATTAATTTGAGAAAAGCTATCGGTGTTTGTGATGTCTAGATTGGTCCGCATGTGTAAGGAATTGTTTATTGACATGTATATGAGCTACTGTTGCACAAAGTTACAGGAAATTCATAGGGCTGTTTGTGTTGTACTATGTGAAAAACTGTTGCCTATCATGCCGTTCTGAAATGACCAATGTCAACGGGCTATAAGTAATCATACCAGGAGGTCAAAGAGCTAAGAAAAGCTAAGTGATTGAGTGTGAAAAAAAAATCAATCATATGCAGATGTTGAGAAGTTAAGTGATACATCTGCAACTCAATCACTTGTAATGATCAAACTGAGAAATCAGTCGAATAAAACATAAAACCAAAAGGACTCTTCAAAGGAAATACCAACTGCCTGAAGAATGATACTTGTTAACAACGACTTGAAATAAGATCAGAATAAAAGCATGACATAGTGAAAGTCTAGTCACCGTGTCACCAAACAGAGGTATGAACAACTGACTAAATGGCATAATCAAGCTTGTGTCTAAATGGTTTCTTATAAACAGCTAGATGAGATGACTCATTTTTAGGAAATTAGAATTTCCTCTGCTAATTTATTGATGAGATTGTTCAAACATGGTTAAAATTGTATATCTGGGTCACTCATGCATCTTCCCATGATTGGAATATGTCATAAAAGTGGACAAAATCAAAACCTTGATTATTGAGTGGCATATAGTATCAACTTAAATTAGGTCGATCTATTTGATGTGTTCTTAAGTGTTTCAGGCTCAAAAGCCCATTTAATGAAAGAAAGGAAGGTGGTGAAAGGCGGTTGCAAAATTCAAGGGAGCACTAGAAAGGAAGTTGAAAAGATAAGGAAAATCTAATCGTTTCAAATTCCCTTTTACTTATTTCTTTGTTGTTTCTCTCTTTTTCATTATCTCAACCTAGGGTTTTGAAAAGCACAAATCAAGATGGAGAATTTGGAGCAGTTTCTTGGTGATCTTCAACAATTCTTTCAACAAGTTGGAGCTTCACAATCAGCAACCCCTGTGCAAGCAAGATCATCCATGGAGAATTCTCCTCCAATCGAATCAGTGTATCAAACCCCTTTGCATGCTACCGATGATCTTCAACCAGTTGAGAATGCTTGTCGGACCTTGTTAGTCTACCGACCACCATGATATCAGTTTGGGCTCCCAAGCAGATCTCTGTTTCCTAAAACAGGAGATGAACAGTCACAACCTAGGGATCCCATATCCACTTCGCATCAAGTGTCTGATCTACAGGAAGCTGAACCGGTGCACAGTGATGGAGGCTCTTCAACCGAACCGATCATACCTAATGATGGAGGTGAACAGACCCCTGTAGGCAATCAGGAGTCTGTACCAGTGCAACAGTCTGTTGATGTACATATGAAAGATGTGACTGAAGCTGCATCTAAAGCTGATGATGTCATGGTGGTTGGTGACACTCATCCGTCTGAAAGAACATCAAGACTGCAAAAAAGAAAGGAGATTGTGGTCAAAAAGGAGAGTGGGCCAAGAAACCAAGAAAGAAAACAAAGTCATCTGATTTTGATCACACCGGGTTTACAGACAGAGCGGCTGCACAAAGGTACACACTTCTCTCGAGGAAAGAGTGTCTTGAAGAAACAGAGGTAACCCTGGTACCTAACAGTACAATCAGTAACTGGATATCTGAGGCAGGGTTGTTGAGAACAGTAACAAATCTAGGGGAGTATGATGAGGAATTAGTCAAAGAATTTTATGCAATTTTTTTGACTGGTTATGATGATAATCAGGTTCTAGATGTTAAGGTCAAAGGTTGGACTTATGTGTTCTCACCTGTTCAAATAAACCTTATGTTCAGCCTGTTTGAAGTTGATGATGTGCAGAGCCGTATTCAAGTTGCTGCGGTAACTCCTGAAAAGTTAGCAGCTTTTCTTAGTGGTATCATTTTCAACTGCTGATATTCTTTCACAAAAAGCATTGAACTCTTCCTATAATAGTATCATTTTCAAATGTTGTTTTCTATTTTTTATGATAATGTACAGTTTGATTTGTGTTAATGAAAGACAATTATGTTGGGAAAAAAAACCATTTACAACCCATTGTAAGGAACCTGGGTTTGTGGGATCCACGTATTACCCAATAAGAATTTATCGCCAGTAAACATAAGAACCTCTTCAGGCGTAAGTTTTTTAATTCCGGGCCATGTAACTCTTTGGGCCTGATTAGATCTAGGCCCAGTATTCAAATGCTCAGCATAAAATAGCGTCTTCAGCGCAAAATCTCCTTGCATAGGACTCCATTCTTCTGGATCAATAACATCCTCGATCATCGTCTTCATGATAATCGTCCTCGAATACTCCTTCCATGGCCTTCCTAGAAACGATCTAGTTACTGCTTTCACCAGAATATACTCTGGATCTCCTACTATATTGCATCCTTCAAGCACCAATCCAGTTGGTTCACGTACGTCGCTTCGTCCTTGAGCTGTAACTATACATCCTTGACCTTGATTAGGTTTTCGCACAACGATTTTGCAATTCTGTAATATACATTTCGCGTCTCCGAATATGAAATCTACTGTCCCGGAGACTGTGCAATCGCGATAGAATTGACGTTGAGAGTGAACGTATAATGTATCTTGGTAACCGTCTAATTGACAGTTGTGGAAGACGGCGTAATCAGCTGAGACTCTTAACGCCACCGCTTGTCCTCCATCTGGTCCAGCTGTATTCTCGATTCCTATGTTCTTCGCTACGAAATGTTCGCCTTCGATTACTGCATAGACAGAATTCGGTAATGTTTGTTGCAATAGGATTTTAGGTTTTTGTTTATAGCATTGGGAAATTGGAACTCACTGACGGTGCCTGATACGAACGTCTTGACTTTTCCGATAGCTAGGTTTTGACTTCCGGTGATTACGGTCTTTGTTGGTCCATCGCCGATGAAAGTAACATATGGCATATTCCTGGTGATTAATATTTTCTCTTTGTAGAATCCTTCTTTGATATGGATGACGAATGGAGCTGTGTTTCCCACAGGTACTTGTTTTAAAGCATCGTTGATGGTCTTGAACTGCGCACTTCCATCTTGAGATACCACGGCATTAGCCTTAATTGGTCCTGGTCCTCCGTCAACCGTCAATGCCATTAGCTGTCGTGCTTCTGGTCCAACCCATGTTGGTATACTATCATCTTCTGTAGACATAAGCCTTCTTCTCGCATAGCTTTCAAGATTTCCGGTTAGTCCTGTTACCAAGAATCTCATTAGCACATTGGTTAGTTCTGATTTTGATTAGTAAAGGAGATTCAATAAATCGAAAAGGTACCTGTGATGTTCAAGTTTGGGATAAGTGTGGCGATTTCCGTAACCATGGCAAGACTATTGCTATTAAGCTCTCTTGCAGTTTTGAAGATGTTAACCATATCTTGCACAAGATTCGACTTAATCTCTTCGAAAGAATCCATACATGTTTGTTGGAACGCGATTGAGCCGCTAAGCCAAACCCGTAAATCCTCAACAAAGGCCTCAATTTTATCAACCGAGAATCCATAATCAATACACTTCTTCAAATCATCTATTGCATTAACCATCAGCTTCTCACATAACTCAAAAGCATCTTTTGCTTGTGGGTCTTTATCAGCCTTGGATTTAACATCTTCAGAAGCTTTTTTAAGACTTTCATTGATGGATTTGATAGTGACCAGTTTGCAAATGGACAGGTTTCTCTAGTGGCCAGGTGACAGATGATATGCGTGAGCTGTACAAGATCTGTAGTAGAAATTGCTATCCATCCAAGAATGATGGATATATGTAGTTCAAGAGGGGGATGATTGTGTACAAGATAGTGAACAAGATCGGTTTTAACTTGGGAAATCCGATCTTTGAGCACATGTGAATCATGCTAAGACCATGGATTCCAAGTTTTATCATCCATTCCCTAGACACATGCTAAACCTATCACACTTGCGGAACCAAGCACAGTCAAGCAAGTCAGTCGCAAGGAAAACAAAAAGCTTGTGCTTGTCCTAGCTCCTAAACAGAAGGTTGTTGTGAAACGAGCATCAAAGTCAAAGCCTGCCCTCAAGATCAAGGTCAAGAAGGAAGATGGTGCTACTGTCCACCGTCTGCGAAAGGCAATGCGAGGTGCCATTCAGATGCTTGAGGATGCGTTGGCTACATGTAAGTCTCTCTGTCCTGAGTCTCTCATTATTAATGATAGTCTTTAGGTGTTTTTGACATGATGTCACCTAAGCAGGGGGAAAAAAGGATGAAGACGATGAGGAAACTGACTTTGATTAGGGCAACACAGGATTTAGGGGGAGTAGAGAATGAGAGCTGTTGCTTTTGTTTCTTTTTCTGTTTTTACAGTTTTTATTGTGTTCGCAAAAACCTTGGTCTTTGTGTTTAAAACTTTTTCTCTGAATGATTTTTGGTATGACTTTATCTAATCTGCCTTATGTTTGAAAGATGAGTCAGTCTCTCTAAACTAACAAGTCAGATATACTTCCAGTGGAATTATCTGTAGTATGTGTGTAGTGCTTATGTTTACACATGTACTGGGAGATGCTTGGTTGTGACATCAAGTCAAAAAAGTGGAGATTGAAAGTCTGCAATCAAGGAGATGATAGAATCAGAAGACTGTTGCAGACTTGATCAAGGAGCTGATGAAATCAGAGAGCTGATAAAGGCTGGAATAAATCAACGAACATTGAAGCAGATATCATGTGAAGAAGATCTTGAGAAGATATGGCGGTTAAGATTTCGAAACAAGATATATGTTGAAGCAAGATGTTCTAGAAGATTTGGTTTGAGAAATCAAAACAAGGAAAGAGATATTACGAGAATATCTTGGTAGAAGATATTTGAGAATGGAAAGAGAATTCAGTTGAGATTTAGGTTTCAGGAAATATTCCTTAGGGTTTTGGGGAGTGTATAAATAAAGAGAAAAGTGGTTGTTTAGGGTTAACACTTTTGCTCTTTATCTTTGCTAAGTTTTCGGTGATTCAACTCTCGAAAAACATAGTGTTGTTTCTGGTGAGTGTTCTCAAGCCTTAGAGAGAATCACGAGTTGAGTGATTGAGTAGGCTTTGTTTTGTTAAACTTTAGGTGACAATCTGATAGAGTATAAGATTGTGTAAAACCTGTTTGGGTTGAGTCTTTGTAGAAAGATCAAACAAATTAATTTTAATAAAGAAATATTTGTTGTGTTAAATAGAGCTTTGATTTGTTTATTACTCTTCATACACTATCACTAGAAAACGAAGACCATCAACAAACTTTTTGTGTTGCCTTTTTATTTTTTAAGTTCTTGCGATTATCTATTTTCTTGTTTATCATTCAAAAATTTAATGATGAATTTAACACAAACTCTTGATAAAGAAGGTAAGTAGGTTATTGTTAATGATCATTAGGTTCTCTACACCTGCAAATGTGACCTTGAGTCGGAAAAGGCACAAAATTTCGTGTGGTTATCCACTAGAAATTGCATGAAATGATGTTATTATCTTTCAATTTGTTTGCCAAACAAAGACAGAGAATGGCTTTAAAGGACTCCACGATGAGAAGGCCGACACCACATAAATCTGCATCAATGGATCCATACAAGACTCGAGCCCACTAAAGTCAGATGTTCACCAAACAAGTTTGAGTGCAGTCATTCGCGAAACCAATGTTTTCTTTGGGTGAGATAAGAGTTCAACTAGTCACAATATATTTATTACCTTTTAATGTGTTTTTTATCCATATTAAAAGACTCTTTTGACTAATCTCGAATTGTATTCTGTTTTTTTTTTTGTTTTTTTTTTTATCTATTTAGACAACTCAATTTGAACAAATGAATTCAATCGATAATGTTATATTACATGAATTATCAATTAGAAAAAAAAAACTTAACACTAGTATTGTTTTTTTTTTGATAACCGAAAGATCATATAATGTAAATTCATTTTATCTAAAGTGGACTCCAACCTATAGCTAAACCTTTTCTCCATTTTTCTAGAAAGAGTTAGACACTGATATTGTTCGATTTAAATGTTTTGGATTAGTAGATTTAATGATACTATTAATGTGGTTCGGTATATATATAGGTCAGTGCATAAAAAGGAAAAAAAAAATTCTAAATCGAGTCATGTACTTTATAGGTCTGGGATCAAATGTAAATTAGTATTTTTCCAAGTGAACTTAAATTTAGATAAGCCATTTATTCCACTTTTTAGAGAAATCAAACAATTGATTCAAATGATTTGTATATGTAGATTAAATGGAAACTCACTTAATTTTACTACCACTAATTTGGTTCGATTCACAATTTTTGTAACTAAAATTTCAATATATACATACTTATTTAACATTCAGAATATGGTAAAATAGATCAAAACATAAAAACAAAATTTTGAATTAAGTCATATAAGATCAAATCATGTAAATTAATATTTTTTCCAAGTATATTCGAACTCTGGATTAGCCACTTCCTCCACTTTTATGGATGAGTTAGACCCAAATAACATTCGATTAGAATGTTTTGTATTTGTAGATTGAATGGCAACTCACTTAATTCTGTTACCATTAACGAAGGTTGGCGAACTGTCTTTTCCTAAGAAAATCAGAAATAAAGTAGTCAGTATTTAGTTAGGAGTATACAATGCACTAATTAGAGCTAGAAGGTTAAACGTAGATGGTAATATTGGTAGTTTATGATGTCCGGATCCATTCACTAATAGAAATGGAATGAACACCAAAATACCTCCGAGGTGGCAACAGAAGACGGTAAATGTAAGTTGTTTGAGAAACCATATAAATATCTGGCTCAAATATGCTTTCAACATACGAGAGTGGACAAACCTAATTTACCTAAATTATTTCTTGGTATTAGAGCAAAATGTTTTAACCTAATTTTCTTAAAATTTCCGAAATTTTTCAAAAATTTTCTTGCAAATTTTTGATGGCTGATGTTACTCAGACATCAGGTTCTTCTACAACGTTGAATATTGTATCTCTTTCACAGTATACGTTGAATGCTTCAGATAATCCTGGAAGAAATAAGGAAGCAATTAATGACAATGTTATTACAAATTGAAGATTACTTTGAGTGAATCTTGAGCTTTAACTCCCCTGCAATGGTTGTTTCTATATTACCTGGAATAGGAGGGTTGATTGTGGTTTGATTAGTTTTCAGAACCAAAGATGGAGGAACCGTCTCCATCTTCTCGTGACGTTAGCTTCCTGAAATATTCAGTGGGACCGATGGAGGATAAACTTCTCGGATGGATGGTGGAACATTAACAGTTGGACGTCTCAGGTGTGTTCCATGTTCAAGTTGATTAAGCAGACTTTGTTCTGCATCTGGGCAGTTAAAAGATGTTATTAATTATGTAGTTACAATATACAAACTACGGCAACTAATTGAGTATTTTGAGTATCAGTAAATTTCAGGATATATCTCACAAAAACCTGGCACATTAGTCTGTGGATTTTGGCCAGCATCTCCGTGTGATAAATGTAGAGAGAAAAGACAGAGCCTCTATGTCTTGCAGTCATGTTGTGACGTTGGCAGGGCAGTGAGTATGAGAAGCTGCTAGAAGATTTTGATAGAAGAACCATACTGTTAAACCATTTAGAAAATGGTGATTGTGTCAGCTGTTGCTTGAATGTAACGTTTACTTGTAGTTACATTTTCTTTCCACATTGGAGATCTTAGATTATCCCATTTGGAGGATCCATCCATTTCTTCAACTGCGACGTCTTCAAAGCTCGCTTCGGGAGGGTTATTGCGAACGACATAACGAATGATGTTGTGTACCGGATCATCGGATTTGAATATGTTGTCGCCCCTTGGCTTAGGTGATTATGAAAAATTTCCTTCTTCATCTGAAAACTGACGTTTGTTAGTATTAGACGGCATAAACATTGTCTGGCAAACAAATTGTATAATTACTATATGTTATTACCAATGACAGGGTTATGTCCCACATGGTAATCATCTCCGTGTTTCGGAGTGTGATATATGTCTTTCAAATCTGTGAACAACTTCTCAAGCCTTCCGTTGATATGGGTGATTGATATCACTCGATTTTAATGCTTTATAGTGGGTATTTATATTTTCTATTTGGCATTATCCAAGTGTTTTCCTTGTAGTTTTGGCATATTTTCAGGTTTTTAAGTGTTTGGGACGTTCTGGAGCAAAAAGATGGATTTGTGCACAAAATAGATGCAAATTCGCATATGCAGATGCATAATCCGGCAGAAGAGTCAAAATTTTACCAATTCTTGAAGATTTTCCCGTTAATGGATTGAGCTTAAATTTTGACACAAAATAGCCACGTGAGTTAGCTTTCATATGGAAGTGGTTTCAGGTCAATCCATTGGAGCAATCAAAAGTTATGGCGAGTTTACTAAAGACTGGTCAAGCTGTCTCGCAGAAGAAGCATGTGCAAAAGTGTGACGACATATCGATCGATCCGGAAAGGGATTGATCTATCCAAACCTCCTGGAAACTTACGTAAAAAGAGATCGATCGATCCGGGAAGGGATCGATCGATTCGTGCACTCGAGAATCACTAAAAATCATCCAAAATTATAATTTTGCCCTCAAGACTCATCAAGACTTTTCCTTATTGGTTCTATTTTATTTTTCCTTGTTTTTAACACTATAAAAGCCTTAGGCTTAGGTTTTTTTAGGTATCAATCACTTATTTTATTTTGAGAGCTTTTACAGATAGACAAATCCCATCCTTGTGTTCTTGGAGAATATTTCTAAACTCTGTCTTTTATTTATACAATTTGTTTATTTGAATGTGTTCTTCTCTGATTATGATTTTGTGTTTAGTTTTCAATGTCTGAGTAGTTCATTTGTTAGATTTTAGGGTTTTCCAGGGAAACCATGTTAATTGTTAGGATTTGATAGCATGGATTGAAATTATTAGGTTCTCGGTCTAGATTTGTTACCAATGCATGAATTAAACTGGCCAAATAGTTCATTGATATTAGATTGATAAACACAAAGGGATTTGGTTTAAAGATATGACCTAGTCTATCCTAGTCTAGATAAGAACTATTTTCAAAGAAAATCCTGCACGTTAACCTTGACCTTTAACCTGAATACCTGTGGAATTTCCTATTGCATAGTGTTTTCGTTATTTGCTTTACAACCGTTTTTACTTTATCGTTATTGCTATTTTCTAATCGACACCATCTTTTAAATTTCTTCCTAGCTTGATTCGATTTTAAACTGAGAGTCGTACATTCTTGGTCTCTGTGGATTCGATCCCTCATATACTACTTCGTTTCTTGTGCATTTACAGTGACTATATTTGGGTTAAAAGCTGAGTGTATCAAGTTTTTGGTGCCGTTGCCGGGAACCAATACAGTGCCTCTTAAGTTTTCTTTAGAGTTTAGTCTAGGAATTTTTTTTTTACAGTACTCAAGCTTTCTTTCTTCTTGATTTTGTTTTTACAGGTGCATGACTAGAAATCTGACAAATCTAAGGACTTGCAACCTCAGTAACGCAGAACTTTTGAAGTTAGAACGCTCAAACTCAATGGCTGACAATCGTCCAGCCTAGAATCACCCTCTGGTAGGTGACTTCAACAATCCCCACAGATTCCTTTCCAACAGGATTGCCATTTGCCCTAACCCACCTCCTAGGCAAGAATTCACCATACCTCACAAACTCTTTGCTATGGTTAGGAAAAACCAATTCCATGGGTTAGCTTCTGAACATCCCATGGATCATGTCGATAACTTTGAAGATATTTGTAGCACTATTCAACTCAATGGAGTTTCGAATAACTACTTATACTACACCTTGTTTACCCACTCTCTAGCATATAAGGCACTCAGATGGTTAAAGTCTTTTCCAGCAAACTCTATTCAGACTTGGGATGAATGTAGATCCAAGTTTCTCAGCCATTTCTACACCACCAACAAGACTAATTCTCTGCAAAATATGATCTCTCAGTTTCAGCAAGGTCCTGTAGAATCCTTCTATGAATCATGGGGAAGATTCAAGGAGTACCTTAGTGATTGTCCTTACCATGTGTTCTCTGAGCTTAATCTTCTCAACATCTTTTACAATGGTGTAGACCATCAGTATCGACTATCTTTGAATGCTGCTAGCAATAGTAATTTTATGAACAAATTTGTTGGTGATGCCTATCAACTTATAGATAACCTAGCTGCAAACAACATTAACCATTGCCCAAATTATGATAGGAGGATGAAGGTAACTACTTCTAAGAACTTTGAAATTTCATAATTAAAAGGACAAGTTTCAGAATTGAAATGACAAGTTTCAGAAGTGAAAGCGCTGCTCACTCAGCTTCTTAAGAATCAAAACCAGAAACATGTCAACTTTACTAAAAGTGTAGAAGCAGCTTGTTTTGCTTTCCAAGACCAAGTGTACCCACCTCAACAGCAGTATTTTGTGCAGAACTCCAACGCATGCGGTTTTCAACAGCCATCTTAGCCTGTGTTTCTACAAGCAGCTCCACCACAAGTTCAGTAAGAGAACAAGATGGAAGCCATGCTACAAAAGATACTTGAAGGTCAGCAACAAACTGAAAGGAACCTAAATGTCAAGATGGATAGTATGTATAATGATTTGAACAAAAAATTTGAAGCATTGTCTACTCATGTCAAGAATTTGGATACTCAAGTTGCTCAGACTTCAAAAGGTGTAAAGAGACAAGTTAGTGTCCTCCCTGGGAAGTTTGAAAACAATCCAGTGGGCTACTGTAAGTCAATAAACTAGGGTTTAGTTGCAAGAGATGATGAATCTGCAGAAAACGCATATCAGAAAAGGTTGGGAAAAGATGAAAAGGAAGAGATCGATTGATCCTTGACTTCAGATCGATCGATCCAGCTAAAACAGGAGCATCTGATAAAAGGTATCGATTGATCTCGTTCAGATCGATCGATCCGCCGTTGTCTAACCCGAAAAATTCATAGATTGATCGATACCCCTATCAGACTGCAACATCTCATGTTCGAGTTTATAAACCAAAGATTCCTTACCCAATTGAGCCTAAAAGTCCAGAATTTACCTTGAGGATAATGAGATGATAGGTAAGCCACCAAATCCACCAAGAAGACTTCAAAAGATGCAAGATCCTGGGGAATTTGTAGTTCTTTGTTTGATCAATGATGTGGAATTCAAGGACTCACTCTGCGATACAGGTGCTAATGCGAGTATCATGTCAAAGGCTGTTGCAAAGAAATTGGGTCTCAGGTATTAAACCATCTAAGATGCCCTTTAAGCTTGGTGATAATTCCACTATAACTTGTACTGGAATCATATCTGATATGCTGGTACAAGTTGGAGGATGTCTAGTTCCTATTGATTTCCATATCTTAGAGATGAATGGGGACTCAGATAGGCCACTAGTTATAGGTAGACCTTTCCTAGCATCTGTAAGAGTTGTAGTTGATATGTCTAATTAGCGTATCTCCCTTACCAAAGTGAAGAAAATGTTCTTCTATCCAGCAGTGCCTCAAAAAGGAGCATCTAGAATCACAATGGTTAAGGAGGTCAAGATGAATCATGAATCTCATATAAAATATGGTGCTAAGAGTGTAGCTGATGAAGTGATAGTTGGATATTCTCATGCTCCAACAAAGAACACAATTCTAAAGGGAAACATAGATACAAAGGTGAAACCAAAGGAGATCAAGAGGGATTCTCAAGTTACTTTGATTCCTCATGCAGTGGTTGGAGATTCAATCGAGTATAAGGTGAGGAGCAAATGTACTTCAAAGCAATTCTCAAAGATTTCAGATTATGGTGATTGTTGTGGGGCATCTCTTGATGCTGATATAGCTCCAGTTTAGGAGGTAAGTTCGTCAAGCTATTGACGTTAAACAAGCGTTGAGTGATAGGCAACCCACTAATTGATGTTTTAGATTAGTGATTTCGGTTTTGAGTCAATTTGGTTTTAGTTGACAAACTTATTGATTTTTAGTTCTGATCTCTTTGTGATTGAGGAAAATATCAGGTTCTACCCGGAGGTTCAGATTGATCATTCGGTGCACAGATCTGTCGATCTAAAACCCCTGGAGAAGAACTGTAACCAGATATCGATTGATCTATATAGAGATCGATCGTTCTCCCTTTCAGGTAAGTTTTGACATTTACTTTGAACTGTGGTCTTTCTTAATTCCTTTATTTTGGTCTTATTCTCTCTCTTGGATTTATTTTCACACCGGGACGATGTGATTTAATCCTGGGGGGAGGGTTTATAGCTACTAACCATAATCTGTGATGATTATTAGCCTAGTGTGAGTTTAGAATTGATTCTTATTTGACTATTGACTTAGATTAACTGTTTTATTTAGGTTTGGAATCCCATTGACTGATTGATATGCTTTTGAAAGTTATGGTCTTTTAGATTGTTAATGATTTGATGCTAGCTCTAATTGTATAGGACTTAAATTTGATCTTAAATTTTCTTGCTTATGGTGTTAGTTATACTTTGAAAAGCTAGGTATCTTGCTCTTCAATTCTCTGTAAAACCGACAAGTTCTTTTAGTATGATCCAGATCCTTTATCTCCCTCCCTTCAGAAAGGTTCAGAAAAAGGGTTGAAAGCGTGACCTAAAAGTCCATAGTCAACTCCAGCAAATTGCCGGCTGCTAAAAAAAAAAACGCAGAAAAGTGCAAAAATAAAAAAGAGAAAGGAGTAAGAAAAGAAATAAAAAAGAAATAAAAAGGAAGTGAGAAACGGGGGAAAAAAGTCAGGACCAGAAGTCATTGGATGCTCTGTTAGGTATGGGCGCTTTGATAGAAAAGATACTTTAGCAGACATTGATCAATACCCCATAGGCAAGAACACACTTATTTGTATTTAATTGAATTTAGATAGCTGGTTGAAATGATTTAATAGTTTGATTGATTTGGGATTTAGAGTAAAAAGTATGTTGTTAGTTAGGTGGCGGTAAACGGTCTATTTGCAGTGGTTGTCTAGGATTAATGTCTTTTAGTTTTTGATTTCTGAACTTAAGGTTGCTGAGATTCTGAGAGTTCCTGTGTGGTCCTTTTAAAACCTCTTTTTTCTTTACTTGAGGTTAAGCAAATACATAAGTCTAGGGGAGTTGATATCACTCGATGTTAATGCTTTATAGTGGGTATTTATATTTTCTATTTGGAATTATCCGAGTTTTTCATGTAATTTTGGCATATTTTCAGGTTTTTAGGTATTTGGGACGTTATGGAGCAAAAAGATGAATTTTTTGCACAAAAAGGATGCAAATTGGCATATGCAGATGCGGAATCCGGTAGAATGGTCAAAAGTTTACCAATGATTTAAGATGTTCCCGTGGATGAATTGAGCTGAAATTTTAACAAAAGATAGTCACGTGAGTTAGCTTTCATATGGAAGTGGTTTTGGGTCAATACATTCAAGCAATCGAAAGTTATGGTGATTTTACTGAAGACTGGTCAATGTGTCTCGCAGAAGAAGCATGTGCAGAAAGTATGACGACAGATCGATCGATCCGAAAAGGGATCGATCGATCCAAACCTCCTGAAAACTTACGTAAAAATAGATCGATCGATCCGGGAAGGGATCGATCAATCCTTGCACTCGAGAATCACTAAAAAATCATCCAAAATTTCAATTTTGCCCTCAAGACTCATCAAGACTTTTCCTTATTGGTTTTATTTTAATTTTCCTTGTTTTTAGCACTACAAAAGCCTTAGGCTTAGTTTTTTATAGGAATCAATCACTTATTTTATTTTGAGAGCTTTTACAGAGATATGAATCACATCCTTATGTTCTTGGAGAAGATTTCTAATCTCTATCTTTTATTTATACAATTTGTTTTTTTTTTTTTTTGAATATGTGTTCTTCTCTGATTATGATTTTTGTTTACTTTTCAATGTCGGAGTAGTTCACTTGTTAGGTTTTAGGGTTTCCCAGGGAAACCATGTTAATTGTTAGGATTTGATAGCATGAACTGAAATTGTTAGGTTCTCAGTCTAGATTTGTTACCAATGCATGAATTAAACTGACCATTTAGTTCATTGATATTAGATTGATAAACACAAAGGGATTTGGTTTAGAGATCTGACGTAGTCTAGATGAGTAAGTTGTCTTTGCTTGCGGGAGTATTGTCTTAGGGGCTTATGAACATATCGAATCTGAATTGAAAAGCATGTTTGAATTATCTAAACATGGCGGGAGTTTTTCTTTAGTGATTCGAACATAGGGATCTAATAATTCGGGAGGAGATTAGTCTAGCTTTTTTCTTTTGAGTTGAGAACTATTTTCAAAGAAAATCATGCACGTTAACCTTGACTTTTAACTTGAATACATGTGGAATTCCCTATTGCCTAGCGTTTTTGTTATTTGCTTTACAACCATATTTACTTTATCGTTATTTCTGTTTTCTAATCGACACCATCTTTTAAATATGTTTCTAGCTTGATTCAATTTTAAACTGAGAGTCGTACATTCTTGATCTCTATGGATTCGATCCCTTATATACTACTGCGTTTTCTATGAATATATTTGGGTTAAAACTTGAGTGTATCAGTGATGATACTTCTCTTGTATCCTTCAAAAAGTGGTATGTATTGCTCTTGAATGAGTGTTGTGACCTCATGGAAATTTAAGTCCTCATCAAAAGGCGCAGCCAGTTTCTCCTTTGAAGATGGTATTGGTCGGAATGATGTGTCATCCGATCCTTTCTCAGGGGCTTCAGCGTCACCACTCTTGCTATCTTCCTCATCGTTGTGTCTCTACGCTTCACGTTCCCGTTCTTGTGCTTCGATGACATCAACAACACAAAAACCACCAATCTAAGAATTGATTTCAGACGAGAATTCCTCTTCTATTAACGTTAGATGGTAGTCAACAATTGCATCAGGTTTGTTAGCATCGATTTGAATCTCCTCTACTGACTCTAGAGCCTCTTTACTGAGAAATGATATTACTGGAACCTGTGTAATAATCATATACGAGAATTAGAACATATTAGAGTGACTGGTTAGGTGGAGTACCAAATAGATACCAGTAGTCTGACTATTATAAAAATTATTTACTTCAACAACAGAGTTCAACGACCTGAATATTTTGTTGTTCAAGTGCAGACTCATTTGACTAATAAAAGAAACAATATCTTGAATCGATGCACCTCTCTCCATCATGGACTGAAGAATAGAATTTTGAACACTTGGAGGACAACATGCCACTGTGACTAGAATCATGGCATGTGCAAAGCCTTGTATAGAAGTGCTCGACTACGTGTAGCTAAAAGGGTCTTTCGACTTCGCGCTCTCAACAGTCTAATAGAACGATTCCCTTTCCCATGGGTACTTCATAAAATCATCTAGGTCTAGCAGGTGGTGAACCCTCTCTTTAGTTATTTGGGTGTTGTTGGATATCGGGCAAAGTATTCCATCAACAAGAAGTAGTAGGGCTAGACGCAACCTTATTTGTCGATCCTTTTACTTTTTTCCCTCTAGTAGTTTTCGGTATATCCATGAAGCAGTTGCTTTCTTTTCGCCGTCAAAGAGCTTGCTCCAAACATTGTCAAGACTGTTACTCCCTTTACCCTTGCCCTTTTTTAGTTTTTGGAGGCGTAATTTCCTAGCATCTTCATTCTCGTGAGTGCAATTCAATTTAGTCACAATAGCAAATTCTTGAATACCATATCGTATAGGTTTCCCAACAAAAACCCA